>DWEP01000012.1:0-10076 GCA_018247035.1 Pyrrhopyge crida | reverse complement strand
AGTGGAGACCACGCCGCGGCAAAGGTACCTAGGACGCCCGCCGGCTAGGTGGAGTGACGATATACGCAAAGTGGCTGGCAGCAGATGGATGCAAATGAGCTGAAGATAAAGCTCAGTGGCGTGCTATTAAAGAGGCCCAAGTCCAGCAGTGGACGAAAACAGGCTGACGATCATGATAATGATGATGATGATGACACTGTTTGAAAATATTAGTTTTCAGACATTGTTCTATGGATGACGAGAAAACGTCACTTAGTTTACCATGTTTTTTTTTACGTGGTGAAATCCTAAAATACCCAGCCGCCCGGGGGAGCAGACTGGGTTATGTCGGACTCCTACCGACTAAAACCCCACGGCATCCGGCATTATGGGTGGGCCACGAGAACTGTACGTTCGCACGACTTTGGCGGCCTTTCACTTAGTTTACCAAACGCTACCCAGCCCAACTGAATCCTCCTTTTGGCCTCTCTATGAAATTATTTCTATATAATTGCAAGATTTGTCCGAGATATGTATACTCACAAACAATTTTGAGGAGACGGCCATTTACGAGACAATAGATCTCGGATCAATTGGTTCATTCACCATGATTTTGGTATTCTCTAGATTAATATCGAGACTTATTCGCGGCTGCTGCTGGTCTGTTCAGCATTTGTTAGAGCTCATCTAGCGACAGCCAGTAACACTATATCGTCTGCGCATTGCAAGTGCAAGTTGAAGTCGCCATTTTAGTTTATGCCAATACCTTTCCAAACCAGCGTATTATCATAGAATGAAATTTGCAAAATGGACTGTTTTAGAAAAAAAGAAACAAAAATAGTGTTTTGGGTACTACGCCTGATAGGGACATAATAGATGGATTTTTTAATAATTTCTGTTTTTCTAATTTCTATAAATCCAAATGTTTACTTAGTTAGAACTGTAAATAGTGAAGTGTAACTAAAATAACTGTATTTGTATTACATGTAAATAGACGATAAAAAAAATAGATATATAATAAAAACATGGCTTTATTTCTTATCGGAAAAGGTCACTTATACCTACAATACCTTAAAAAATAATTAGGAATTACATTTACAATGTTTGTTACTCCAAACCGTATTAATCGAGAGAAATAAAGCAGGGAACTATGAGCTAAGAGCGCGTGTACGGCAGCAGCGCGCGCCGACGCTCAGATCTTGAGGTTGTAGTGCAGGCTGTGGTGCACGCTGTCGGGCGCGCCCGCCGCGCCGCTGTCGGCCAGCGCGCTCGCCACGAAGGCCTCGTGCTCGCGCAGGCGCCGCACCAGCGGCTCCCACGCGCCGTAGTTCAGCTCCGTCAGCTGCACCGCCTTCTTCAGAATCTTGTGCGCCTCCAGGCACCAGTCCCTGCGAGTCGTAACCACGAGTGGCGTCATACGTTCACGTGGTTAGATCGTAAACCGATTCTATTGTCTTTTCCGTACCTGTAGTCTGGATTATGAGGAGAATTAATAATTCTCTCCAGCATCACGTCGGACAGCTTTCTCATTTCATGCGCGACCTGGAAAGCACCCGGGCTTAAAATAATCCAAAATCCAGACTCCCCAAATTATGTTCGACTTTACATACATAGAATCCATCATTAAACAATACTTTCTTGACATTAGTTACCAATTTTTAAAACTTCCTTATGTATGTCACTGAGCGCTGATGGTATTATGCTCTATTTCGCCATTGTTAAAACAACAATATCAGGAGTATTATTTAATAACTTGGTATGTACATAAAAGTTGTGGAATACGTACCTCGACACTAAAGGAACCGAATTGGTATTCGAGACTCTGTATGTTTTGCTTTATAAGTTCCAGGCTTTTGTTGAATTCACCTGTCAAGGGTAAATACTCGTATAGGTATGTAAATTATGTACTTATGTATCTACAGTATAGTAATATTAAGCATAATAATGTTTATAATACATACTAGCAAAAGTTAGATATGTTAATTAGTTCCATTTATTGAAAAAGTTTTCTTGCATTATTTTGGTTCATGTAGTTTATTTTAGAATATTCATTATAATATAATAACAACCTATTGATACAATAAATGTTTTACGCTAAGTGTACATAATAATTTTGATTTTGTTCAAGTTCAACCGGAGACCGATGCAAGTAGAAGAATCAGCCAGGCTGCTCAGCATATATTACAAGCCCTGCACAGTTTTAGCCACTATGACGATATCGTACCCAAATCTCAAGTGTGAGAGATATTCGCCGTTTACCTTTAGGCTCCGCCCTTTCCAGTATAGCGTCTTAACATATACTCCAGGGCATTTGTAAACAATTTTGGTAAAATAACGTCCACTTGTGTCACTCTTCGATGCAGTTGCATCGCTGATTCTGTACTTGTACGGTCATAAACGCGGCTTCATACAATCTCCTAAACTATTGGATATATCGCCAATCGCATGGCACCGTTACAAAGACTCCAGCACTAATACCTAACTAAAACTACTTCATCAATATTCATCATAATTTCATTCGCTCGGTTGACGGTAACCCGTAAATAGGCGCGCGCGCACTCGTACTGCACTCGCGTCATCACGTTTCTGAAACTACAATGGTACATTTAATTCGTAATTTATAATATGTTCAAGTGTCATTGTTGCGGAGCTGAGGCTAGGGCTTTCCTTGTGCCAGAATAACCGAGGTCGGTTTTCGGAAGCTTGGTGATAGGAAATCGACCTGAAAGTACACTAACTGCAAGACCTACGGAGTCACAACTCCTGTTCCGGGGAAATTGGTCATGGCCAATCCCCTCACATCAAGTGACATTGATAGTTTTCGAACTGAACTTCGGGGCCTTTCGGAGCAAATGTCATCACTGCCAAAACTCCTGGATGCCGTGAAGACTATCCAAGCTGATCTGGTCGATTTAAAGTCACTAAAGACTGAAATGTCGGACCTCAAGAACTCAGTGGAATATGTTCACACGACGGTCGATAGCCTGTCCGCCAAGCTGCTCGATATGGACCGCGAGATCCAACACTTAAAGAGTACTAGAGATAATATAATACGTCTAGAACAGCGCATTGAGGTCTTGGAGTTCGCTGTGAGAGAGAGCGAGCAACGATCGCGATTGAACAACATTGAAATCAAAGGCATTCCCGTTAGCAACTCGGAAAATCTACTCACTATATTCTCAAAAATATGTGAAAAAATTAATTTTAATATTGATAATGGCCAAATAAACTACATCGCTAGAGTCCCTTCGCGTAAGGACGACCAAACAAAAAACATCATCGTCTCTCTGCACAACCGCTACATAAAGGACAACTTTGTGTCAGCTGCAAAAAAATGCAAAACGCTCACACCCGCAGATATAGGCCTTAAAGGACTCAATAAGATCTTTCTTAACGATCACTTAACTTTTGAGAGCAAAAAATTATTAAACAAAGCGAAGGTTTTGGCCAAAGAAAAGGATTTTGCGTACATATGGGTGAAAAGCTGCAAAATATTTATAAGGAGAAATACTACCTCACCTATACTTTTAATAAAATCGGAGTCAGATTTAAAGAAAATAACTTAAACAAACTATATTTATCAATGTTATATTTCCTATGTAAGCTAAGGTTGAGAATCGCACATGTTGTTGTCTGTTCATTATTTATTGCCGCTTTTGTTTGCTCAATGCTAGGTGTCGGTCCGTCTACCTGCGATATTTGTTACTTCCATATTACACTCTATTCTTATAAACTTAAAGGGTTATCTTGCATATACGCTACATTTATTCACATGTTGTTCACTTGTTTATTACACTTTTTAAATCAAATCATGCAGATGTTTAAACTTGTTAGCTTAATCTGTTATTGGTCATCTAATAGGTTTTTAACTTACATTGTTTATATTTATTCCGTGTATATAATTATTGTGCCTACTAGTCTGTTAAGTTTCCGTAGTAACAATGATTAATATTTATTATCAAAACGTCCGTGGTTTACGGACGAAGACCTCCACTATACGTAAAAATATTACTCTAAATGATTATGACATAATCTGTCTAACGGAAACCTGGCTTAACATCGATTTTAATGACGGGGAATTATTTGACGATCGTTACCTTATATGGAGGCGCGACAGAAATTATGCTACTACACGTCAAAAACTTGGCGGCGGCGTTCTTATAGCTGTTAGGCGTACCCTCGTATTCAGTGAGCGTAGTGAATGGTGTTCCTCGGCCGAAGACACCTGGATTACATTAACACTTCGTAGCGGAGTAACCAACAACCGTTATAAGTTAAATATTTGTGTTGTCTATATATGTAATGAAAATTTAGGTAACTCACAAATGGCCCAGTTGCAATGTTTTTGTTCTAAATTACATGATATTATTTTAAATAATCTGAGAGACGGTTTCCTTATAGTTGGTGATTTCAACCTTCCCAACATAGTGTGGGTTGCTAGCGAGGACGACCAATCGTTTTGTCCCACAAATATACAAGGGTCCTGGCAAACTGATTTTTTAGACACTCTTAACCTATGCTCTTTGTCACAATTTAACAATCATCCCAATTGCAATTCCAGAATTTTAGACCTTATATTATGTAATAACTATGTTGATGTCCAGAAATGTCTCGACCCGTTGGTCCCAGAGGATCCCTATCATCCAGCGTTATATATAATCATTGATTTTGCTAAACAAGGCATACTGGCTTTACAATCTGCTACCAAATTCCTTTTTCATTCAGCTAATTACGATTTAATATGCCAGGAACTGGATAATTTTGATTGGCCCCAGTGTCTTAGATTGGGAACTATAGAGGATGCTATATCGTTCTTTTACGACAAGTTAAATTCAATACGCGATAATTTCGTTCCTCGTAAACCTGTAAAATCTGGAAAATATCCCCCATGGTACAAATCCCCACTTATCAAAATGTTAAAAGAAAAATTTAAATACCACCGTAAATATAAAAAATATGGAAACCTTTCTGACCTTCATTCTTTTTTGATATTACGAGATCGCGCTAAAATCCTCGAAGTAACTCTGTTTGATAATTACATTTCTACAGTAGAAAATAACATAAGTAAATCACCGAAAACATTTTGGAATTTTGTTAAAAGTAAAAAGGTGCAAAACCCCTATCCTAGAAACATGATATATGAGCAGCGTTTATCAAGTGATGGTCAAGTTATATGTGATATGTTTAACGAATTTTTCCAATCAAACTTTATCCAGAGCAGCGGCTGCGATACGAAGACCTTCAGTGCCAGCACGGTTCCAGAAATTGATTGTGCTGTTGACATCAGCTACATCAATGTTAGGGAAGAGGAAGTAGTTAAATTACTAAGTGCTGTCAATCTGAACAAATCGGCTGGCCCTGATGGTATTCCTCCTATTTTCATCTCGCGATGTGCCAATTCTTTGGCTCGACCATTGACTATTCTCTATCGTCGATCACTGAAAGAAGGTGTGGTTCCCAACCTATGGAAAAGTGCATTCATAACCCCTATCCTCAAAAAGGGACCGAACGACCATGTTAACAATTACCGCCCCATATCAAAACTCTGTACATTCGCAAAAATATTAGAAAAAGTTATTTATAATCAAATTTATTCTAGTCTCCGGAATGTTTTCTCTGAACATCAACATGGCTTTCTAAAAAACAGATCAACCGTATCGAATCTCACAGTTTGTTCCGACTTCTTGTCCCACTTCATGTCAACACCATTGCAAGTCGATGCAGTCTACACGGACTACAGTAAAGCATTTGACAAGATAGACCATGTAATCCTACTACGCAAACTATTGGCAATGGGCATCAGAGGTGACCTTTTTAGGTGGTTTGCATCTTATGTTGAAAACCGAAGTCAGACGGTCGTCCTTAATGGGTACAGTTCATCACCAATACAAATATCTTCAGGAGTTCCTCAAGGGTCCCTTTTAGGCCCTCTGCTCTTTTCAATTTTCATTAACGACATCAGCTCTTGTTTCACCACATCGAAAGTGATCCTATACGCTGATGACATGAAGATTCTCTGCCCTATCACGGATATTTCAGACTGTTTGTCCCTTCAGCAAGAACTTAATAATATGGAGGCCTATTGCGCTGTTAACAAACTTGAACTGAACGTATCAAAATGCTTCATTTGTTCATTTACCCGTAAAAGTAATCCTATAATTTTCACTTACAAACTTCATGATATAACCCTAACCAGAAATGAATGTATTAAAGACCTTGGTGTACTTTTCGATTCCAAATTGTTATACGATGCCCATATTGATGAAATCGTCACTAAAGCCAACAAAGCTCTTGGATTCATACTTCGAATTTCTACAGACTTTAAGAATATCAAAACATTAAAAATTCTTTATTGTGCCTTCGTCCGCAGCCGTCTGGAATATGCCTCACAAGTATGGAACCCAAATTATAGTACGTACATTGACAGAATAGAGCGTATACAAAAACGTTTTTTACGATTTTTACAATTTAAAACAAAATATTACACACATGACTACCTTCTCCGATGTAAAAAATTTCATATACTTCCCTTATTTGAGCGCAGGCATATAGCAGACCTTTCTTTTCTCTTTAAAATAGCTAAAGGCGAAATAGACAGTCCTGAATTATTGAGTAAAATCAAACTCTGTGCTCACTCACGTAATCTACGCAAACCTGCTATTTTATATGTTCCTACTGCAAAAAGTAAATACCGACAAAACGCATTTATTATACGTACATGTAGACTGTTTAACAAAATCACACGCAAGGTAGACCTAGACCTATTCTGTACCTCCGATTCTCAACTTAAGCGTAAATTGTCCGACAATTTCTTTATAACTTAATGTCCATTTTGTGCTATGTTCTTTTGGTTAAAATCTCTTTTGCATAGTTACCTAAACATACTATCTGACAATATGCAATATATCTATAGTATTATGTAGAATTTCTTCCGATCTTATCTTTTTATTATTATTATTCTTCTTCTAAATGTGAAAACTTTTAAGTGGCCTTCTTCCTCTCTATTCTCTTTGTTGTTTGTTTATACCTAGCTGTAAGTTTTCCAAATAAATAAATAAATAAATAAATATATAAATAAAAAAACGAACATTTACGAATTGGAAATGATAACAGTATGGTTTGCAAACCAACAAATAATTCCATTAGGAGCGTGTGAGAGAGAGGATTATTATATTGCTCCCAACCCATCAGTTATTTGACCCCGAAGGTTATTCTATTGAGTTGGGGCTCAAGTACGTTCTTATTACTAAGGAATGCTCTAATACCTATTGTATGAATTTATGGAATCACATGATAATAGGTAAACCGTAATGGATACTATTAAATGTTGAAGTGCGTTTACAAAACATTGCATTGCTTGCAAACATTACATTGCAAACGACATTGAATATTATTTACTATCATTATTCGAGTGGATGTGTAAGATAAATTGACTTAAATAATGTTAACATCTCTTTTACCGGTGATTTATCGAATTCTTTATTTCAAACTGTAAAATTTAAAAAATGTGAAAAATTACCGAGCGAAAAATGCATACCAACGCTTTGTTTAAGCAAAGCATATTAATTACAGTTCAGAAGGCGGAAGTACGGTATTTATCTCGACAAGTTGAATGTTAAATGTTTGTTATTGCATCACATTTACCGGACATAGTGTAGATGTATGGATCCAAATATTTCTCATATCATTCTTTGGTAGCCATTAACATATTCAGATTTTAACATTTCATTGAGTATTGTATAAACTATTCAGATTACCAATAAAACACTCACTAATACGTTTATTTCACATTAATTGCTATACAATAGTTATGAATTCTGTCTGTTTCATTGGACGCAATTAATTATGGTGCTTTGTTAAGGGATGATTTCCTGCGATTTTCGACACAATTTAGTATCACAGTTTTTACATTTCGTTAAGTTTTCAATTCGTTATCGTTATCGAATTGCGGTGTAATTTATTTATGTTTTGCCTTTCCATTAGGTACTTTTGTGTTTCGTGAAATGGTTTATTTAAATTTTACCATCTACCCTTTAACAGGTCAATTATACTTTAGGCACTGATTAAATTGTACTTTCTTTAAAATGAAAATAAGTAACAAACTTAACTTAATATTTTTCATATCTTTAACGTTGGCAGTTACACATTTTGATAATATTTTGGAATCCAATGACGTGACATCATATTTCATAATAAAAAGCTAACTGAATTAAAGTTTTGTTTTAATAAGTAACATCACGCCTGTAATCCCTATTTTAATGTTTTATTCGAATTGCGTTCAAAAAAAATTATAGCACATCTGGAAAAGATATAATATAATTTGAAGTTTATCTAAAATAAAATTTCGAATTGTAATTGTTTTTTACAGACTAAGCTCAATAATAGAAAGCTCTCTGCAAGTTTGAAATGTAGACATTAGTTAAGAAGTATATGCAAATGGGGCGAAATTGGAAATCAATTTCTACGTAAATTATAAGTAAAAATGTGAAAACCTCTGAAAATTTCCATCTGGCTGGGAAAGTTGGGAGCCAAACAGAAAAGGGGGGTATAAATTTTAATTAGTCGAGTTCGGAACGACGTTCGGATGGAGTTTCACAAACAACTTCTCTGTTATCTATACACCTGCACGAAAATAGGCAGATTTTCTAGACTGAATACGTATTTTGCCTGAACTACTTGTATTAAATTTTAATACAATATGTTAAATCCTTTAAGAATACAACATCTCAAATCTTCTTGAAAATTCTTAAAAAATGTTAATGTGAATATTCTGCTGCATACTACTAATTTTTACGATTACTCCTTCACTATTCAGGCTGTACTTCTCTTCTTGCTTCTAGATATTATACGAGCATCCAATTTATGGTCTTTTAAAAAGCACATCCGCGACCACGTGCTCAAGACAGTCGAAGCGAATTAACAATATGTATGAATAAATGTATGTGTATAAACAGGTGTATTTGTATGTATTTAGATATGTATTTAATTATAATTACATCTTTATACCTATACTATTAAATCTTTTCAAACTTAGATTTTATAGTAGAAATGTTTAGCAGTGGCTTGGAGTCTGATTTGTGCGCGGTGTATGACTCACCAACTACTGCATTTAACATAAATACGTACATAACCGTAATTGGTGAAACGTAGGAGTGTACTACACTCCGCTGCCTACCTCTTAGGTAGTGATGTTTCGTTAATTTAAATCTAACTATGATAAAATGATATACGTGCTCCATGTGCCCCTACAGCATAGAAATGATCGCACTATTTCGCCACAAGCAGTAATTCATCCAGAGACTGACCGCAAGTGTAGCTAACTTTGCACGTCGTGACTTTACGACCTTTACCTATTATGCATGTATTTGCTATCAAAATGTTAGTCTTTAACCCTTATTTTAGCCATTTAAGGCGTCTTAGACGGCCTTTGTAAACATGCAATTAATTAAAGTTTCATGCATATTAATAATCATAAAATACTGTTCATTATAGCTTACTTTATATACCTGTTCATTTATAACTCAGCTTTCATTTTGCTGTTAGTTCAAAACTACTCTGCGCTGTACGTATTTTCTAATAACGAGCTGTCAGCTGACCAATTATGTTTTAATGAATTTTAAAATAGACGCATTGTAATTTAGATTAAAAAATAATGTTGCAATTTTATGAATCTGCATTACGGCGAGGTTGGGTCGACGTCAGTCATAAATGTTCCCTTGATGTATAAGGTCGAGCCGCGTCGTAATAATTTATTGGGTCAAGAGAAAATAACAGAGAAGAAAATTCACTGTAAAACGGCTTCGTTTTGCGATTGCCTCAGAAACCAATTGAGGATGGCATACGACGCGGTTGGTTCTAGATACGTTTCAGAGGCCACCGATTAAACTTAACGACTGTTGTCGAATGATAACAATTGGTTGCGTCTGCATGTTGATCTCCGCGTCTCCTCCGTGTTTATTTTTCACCGTAATCTAATTTTTCATCTGTTACAAATTACTGCTTCTTGTAATTGCCTCGTTAATCGAGTGGTTGCAAGGGCGCTGCTGATCGACTGTACCTGAGTTCGGTTCTCGGGTCATGCTATCGGATTTTTCTTA
>DWEP01000011.1:0-10299 GCA_018247035.1 Pyrrhopyge crida | reverse complement strand
GAATAATGAATGTGGAAGAAGCACGGCAGGTCTGTAAGGATAGAGATATTTGGCACTCTGTGCTCTCTGCCTACCCCCTAAGGGACCTGGCGTGATGATATGTATGTATGTATGTATAACAGTACCGTATTCCAGCAGATCCTTGTGATTCAATTTTATTCTTATGAATACATCATCACGCCAGGTTCCTTTTGGGCTAGGTAGCGGGCACCAAGCACCAGTTACCTCTATCCTCACAGACCTGACGCAATTTTTTGAACATTCATACTTTTATATACGAATGCCCGTTTTTGAAGAAATGAATTGAACAAATGAAGTTTTTGGTCAAGTTAGGTTTCTTGGTGTTGCTTGAATCTGCAATTTTGAATATTCGCTTTTATTATATTTCAATGATGAATTTAAACTAGGTATTCGTGCAACATATTTTTAGAGTGCAAAACTACCAAACAAAAAGGCGTTCTGCATTGATTAATGCGTGCATAATGACTAACCTACCAAGACCGCGGTTTGGCAAACGTAGCTTAGGGCGCCCTCCGGCCAGGTGGGATGACGATCTGCGAAAGGCTGCAGGCAGAAGCTTGGTGGGGCAAGCCGAGGACAGGACGCTATGGCGCTCTTTGGGGGAGGCTGATGATGATGAAGGACGGAAGGTTAGTTAATTTCTGGTGTCTTGCGTACATTAATAGCTATATATTACTGTGTGTTACGAACCATAAATAACAAGTAAAAAACTGGGCATTTGTTGCATTTGAATATATATAAATAATCATAAAGTACAGAAAAAAATGACATTAAAATCGGTTTTGGTTTACTAGATCGACAGTAAAAGGGGTTCAATAAAATATCATAACCAATTGCGCGATAAATCTCAGCTACGAATGTCATAAAGTGTTTATGTGAGTGTTACTAACATTGTTCCATTCCAAATATGTACCGTCGAGTAGATATTTTACAATAACAGTATAAAGTTGCACTTTACAGCTTCTGTCATGTCTCCTCTCTGGTTATTTCAATTTTCTAATCACCTGTACAAGGTAATTGTTAAGTAGACTTCTTATAGCCTATAATAAGCATTCAGCTGTCATAAACAGCGGTGGAACTTAGAAAAATGAATAAAAATATAATCAGACTACCTCGTTGGTCGAGTGAATCCGAGCGCGACTGCCGATCGAGAGGTCCTGGGTTCGATTCCCCGGTCGAGTACTATTAAATTTTTCTAATTTAGATTTTCTAGTAGTGGCTTGGAGTCTGGATTAGTGCCCGATATATGGCAATAGGCTCACCATCTACCTCATAATGGGACCTAAAAGTAACTGGTGAAACGTGGGAGTGCATTATTACACTCTTTTGCCTACCTCTTCGGGGATTACAGGAGTGATGTTACTTTTTTAAATATACTCAAACAAAAAAAAAACAATATACTTATAACCTCAACTAAGTTTCGCCTTTTTCGCCCACACCATGGAACTGCGGTCCAAAGATTTATACGCATTCATTACTGACCACCAATCACGACCACACTACAGATACATAATACCATCTTTAGAAAATCTTGCCTTTCTCTCACCTTTGTCGTAACATTTGCTCTTAATGGGTACCTTCTCTCCATATGTAAATATCACAAGCGTCTTCCTACACCAACCAAGAATCGACTCTATTATTGTAAGTATATGGTTGATATTTGAAATGCTGTCGTTTCTGAAAAAAGGTTTCTTTGCAATACACCGTTGTTTTGGTGGATCATCCATTTTGTAGGCGCGAGACTGCTCGCCGGAGTAACCTTTGACCCACAGCTATTCGTACTTTTGTCTTGACATCGCAAACTTTTCTAATATTTCGGCCGTTTGTTTTGTTGTTCGCTGGCCGTATAAAACAATTGTGTGCCGTGTGTGACAAGAGAAATAATGACTCTACGTCACGAACAGTTCATAAAATAATTGGCGCATTGTTTGCTATTGTTCAGCGAATACATCGCAAGTACTCGTAAATACGGGCTTTATCCGAGGTTTTGTATCAAACATAAACGTAACATCGCGCCTGTAGTCTCCGAAGAGGCAGGCAGAGGACTGTAGTACACTGCCAGGTGTCACCGTTTACGTCCCATTATGGAATAGATGGTGAATCTATTGCCATACACCTCACACAAATCCAAACTCCGAGCTGTTACCAGAAATTTCTACTAGAAAAGCTAAGTTAGAAAAATCCATAGTATCTGACCCGGGATTTAAATCTGAACCTAGAACCTTCGGAACCAATATCAGGTCACGTTTGCAACCAATGCGACCAACGAGGCAGTCGATTGTATCAAACATTCGCATTAAGTGTGCTATAAAAGATCGCGTCAGAAAATGCTATTATCTGATTTGATAAAGTTAACACTAAAGTATACTTATTTTTGTACTTGTTCATTTTTCCAAGTAATTTATATTTTTGCTTATTTGTTTTAGTATATTCATATGCCGAACCGTATTGGACTATTTAGTGACCAAAGAAAATTTCTATAGATACTATTTCAAATGGACGCATAGGCCATTATGCAATGTATTTATTAACAAATTAATTTAATTGTTGAAAACTATGTTCGGTTTAATAGCTTGACATATATTATATGTTACGGCTGACGTTATTTCTGGCATAGATTTCAAAGTAAAAATATACAGGTGCGGGTACATTTTGGTTTAAATCGCACAAATTTTGTATGTCATAGTTTACAATACGCTTTATTTTCTGGGTTATAAGTTACAGCGAACAATGTGAGGTAGTTAAAACACCTATTATGAGGTAGTCAGTCCGAGCCGTAGACAAGTGTAATGCAGTTTTAAATGTCCTATCTTCAGGAGCGGAATTAAACGAGCTCATTATAATGGTGATGATCATGATGATAAAATACAACAAAAGTTCTTTTTGACTACCATAGTAAAAAAAAAGTAACATCACGCTTGTAATCTCCGAATATGTGCAGGTTTCCTCACGATGTTTTCCTTCACCGTTATAGCAAGTGATATTTAAACTTAAAACGCATATGGAGATCCTCGTCCACGAGGGTACCTTCGGCAGGGTCTACAAGGGAGTGTACAAGCGAGGTGATACATACGAAGAAGTCATTGTGAAGACTGTTTCCGGTAAGTCCAAGTCCGGTTACTACTGTTAAATTTATTATTGCAGATATAATTAGTATGACAAGCGATTCCATTTTAATTAAATTAATAAGTGAATGTGTGATTCGCCTACTATGGTACATACATTATTCAATCAAGAATGTACAGTTGACAATGTACGTCTTCTGGGGGCACTGATTATTGAACCATTTTAATAGCAATAACGTAACTGGCCATTTAATGTAAATTAATCAAACGTAACATCACGCTTGTATTTCCCGAAGAAGTAGGAAGGAAGTGTAATACTACACTCCCACGTTAGCCCAGTTACGTTTAGGTCCCATTGTGGAGTAGGTGGTGATTATTTGTAAATTCATGTAAATTAATCAATTGTCACTAAAAACCAAAAATGGAAAACTGAATACGGTAACAATGTATCATAATGCTAATGTAGATATTATTGTGGTGATAAACAAAGAAGCCGCATCAGCGATGCAGGCAGCGCTACTGGTGGCGGAAGGACTCCGGCTGTGCGGCCTCGCGCACGCGAACGTGCTCGCGCCGCTGGCCGCGTGCGCCGAAGAGGCCAGAAAACCTTTGCTCGTCTATTGCTGCGTCTCGCATTCTTCCAATCTGAAGAGGTATCTTTCAGTATTTTATCTATACCTGATTTAATGTCATTTTATTTAGTACCCAAATTTCTTCATAAGCATTGTTAAATTATTTCTACAATGTTTTTCTTTGTTAGTGGTGTTATAGTGATCATCATCATCATCAGCCTATCACAGTCCAGTGCTGGATATAGCCCTCCCCCAAAAAGCGTCATAAACGTGACATAGTGTTATTATTTAATTATTTTATATTTTGTTATATTGTTCTGATATTATTAGTATTATATATTTTCTCGTCCCCTTTAACGCGTAATGTTTAATATCCATATCTTTTCTATGTTTCACATCGTTTTCCTAATTGTGATCTATAACACCTTCTTCTCCTAGGTTTCTTACTTCGTGCCGTTTGGGACATCAAACGGCTCCAGCTACTCGGGAGCTGGTAGACTTGGGCGCTCAAATTGCTTGTGGATTAGCATACTTGCACGTTCAACGGGTTGTGCACGCTGATATCGCAGCTAGGAATTGCATGTAAGTATGAAACAGCGGCTCGTGTAGGTAACGTAAACTTTGCTGTTATTAAAGTAAAACTTAAACATATGATTTTTACTTACTTCTCTAGCATTTGTTGCGACTGGTTCCAGTCTTTATATCCAATAACATCTGAACGCTTTTATAGTACTGAGACCGGCAGAATTAATTTTGCGTTAAATGACAAGAAAAATATAACATAATAAAAATAACTGGTTCTGGGTTTGTTTTTGTTTCCATTGATATTAATTTTACTTTATTATTAAACCTTAATTATCTAACATTTAGAGTCGATGAGAAATTGAGACTGAAGGTGACAGACAACGGTCTTTCGCGAGACCTCTTCCCTGACGACTATCACTGTCTTGCTGACAACGAGAATCGTCCAGTGAAATGGATGGCTCCCGAGTCACTCCTGCAGAATCAGTATACGACTGCTTCAGATGTGGTAAGAAACTTTTGACATTAATCAAGAAACGTGTACACATATCATCACGACAGGTCCCTTTCGGGGTAAACAAAGAGCACCAAATGCGAAATGTCTCTATCCTTACAAATCTGACCTGCTTCTTTCACATTTTTATATATCTTTAACACGCTGGTTTCGAAGACTTCTGAATTCCTCATCACTTTATTACTTGTTCATCGCGAAATCGTCGACACTTAATAACACATGTTGTCCCATAGTGGTCACTAGGAATAACATTGTGGGAGTTAGCAACGCTCGGAGCTTCGCCCCTAGCAGAACTAGACGCGGCCGATGTTGGAGCGTTCCTCGATGGGGGCTACAGGCCTTCGCAACCGCACAACTGTCCGGACGAATTGTGAGTACTTTGTATAGTAGCTATAAAATTGTAGATGAAGACAATCAAATTTTGTTAACAGTTATGATATATTATGTTTGACAGTCTCGCTGGTCATGTTGGTTGCAACTGCGACTGCCGATGGAGAGGTCCTGGTTTCAAATCCCGGGTATTTTCTATTATATTAGATTTTTCTAATTTAGATTTGACAGTAGGGGCTCGGAGTCTGGATTTGTGCCGATATATGGCAATAGGCTCACCACCTACTCCACAATGGGACCTAAACTTAACTGGTGAAACGTGGGAGTCTAGTACTACTCTCCTCTGCCTACTTCTTCGGGGATACAGGCGTGATGTTACTCTTTTTTACTTTCATAGAGGAAACGAAAATGTAATGGCATACACATTAAATACATGTTATGTTCTGTTCACCGTTTGCGACTGCCAGGTACGGGCTCATGTCGTGGTGCTGGACTCCCTCCGCGCCGACTCGCCCCACGGCGCCCCAACTGCTCGCCGCTCTTCACGATTTCAGACAGGCTCTTAGCACTTACATTTAAAGAAACTATCTTATATTTTTACTAAAACAACTTCATGTAACTGTATTTTGTACCTTCAACTAAAAATATATTCTCACACTTTTACGTAACAAAGATTCCACTGTTACTTTCATATCCTCTCACCAATTCTATTAGCGGTCTCAATAAATCTCTGATTGACCCTGTCTCCTTCGCCCTTCGATAAACCTGAGAACATTTCCAAATACATAGATACTTCAAATTATACCAAAGTGCCTACCAAAATCCTGAAAAAGTATACAAAAAGGTCATTTGAGTACTGCATGATTGATATTGGTTGTTTAAATCTATTTATATTTAGGATAACCAGTATGTACAATCGTAAGTTGAATGTCTAAATAATAACTTGTACGACATCACTGATGAAACACGGTTGGATTCATAGTAATTTGGTGTTAAAATAAACTGAAATACACCAAAATGTATAGTGCGTATGAAATGAAAACAATTAGGGAACAGACTGCGTAATTATAAATGTTTATGAAAGTGATATTTTTATTATAAGTAAAGGTAATGGCATGTCATTGCATGGGAATGGCAGCTGTAGCATAAAGTGGAAAGTAGATAGATGTGGGACGGTAAAATTGCACTATATAGTACTAAGAGTTCTTGGAATTCTCACCATACATTTGAAATATATGGAAACATAATGAAAACGCTGGACAGGTACCGAAAGAATTTTTAAAATAGATCCATTTTTTATCAAATTCCAAATTAAAGTCTTCAAACGAGAAGTGTTTGAGAAATTGAGAGACGATTTAATGGATTCTCTCAGCTGCTTACTGATCATATAAACAAAATGGCATGTAGGTAAATTTCCGACTAAGTGAATTGAATAACAGATAAATGCTGAATTGAGGAATATATAAATTACATACAAAGACAGTTCGCGCTAGAGAAATTAGATGTTGGATGAATTACATTAATTTCATGTCATCTGATCTAAATTAGTGAAATCAACAATTACACTCTAAATAACTTAAACCTAACCTAAATAAAATGAATAGATATTATAACTGTAATTACGTACACTATCGAATTGAGGAAATATTCGTTTTTTTTAAATTTTGCTAATGTAATTTCAAACTATGGGAATTAGTATAATAACTGACTAGGTTAAGATTTAGAATAGAGTTCCTGAGGACATAAAAGTCCGTCCAGGCCGGCTAAAAGGATCAAACACCAAATCAGTAGTTAGTCATGGAGTTGTTGCCGACTGGGCTTTAAAGAATCAAACAACGTCCTCTCAAAATCTGTCAGTTGGTTTTTATTTCTATCCGAAATTTATTACACGGAATGATGTGAAATTTGTATCTTCATAAGCCTTCGTAGGCTTCCTTTTAATTTGAAGATTCATGTAATTACATTATCTCACCTCCAATGATTTTCAAATGAGGTACGATTATCCTTTGAAGTCGAAAAGTCGGCAGAGTCCATGAATTTAAGTTAATTGTTGTCTATATACCACAAATTATACATTACATAATTTAATTCATATAAATAAATCGACGCTGTATTGTTGTAATGTGTGTAAATATAAATGTCGTAATCTATTTTCTTCTGTATTTATTTGAACCGTGAATTTAAAGGTAGATTTGTATGTACGTGTATAAATGTATTCGTGATATTAAATTCAGAATAAAAACACCATTGTCTGTAGAACATACTATATATTAGCGTAAGTATCAAATTCAAATTGTGAATTGAAATCTTAATAATAAGAATAGAAATGATTTTGATACTCGGTATTATGATATTTAGTTCCAATGATGAACATATTACCTCATCATTAAATATATTGACTGTCGATATTCGTTATTTTAAATGTATCTTATCCCTTGCTACTATTAATATTACAAATTTTCAGTCTAAATTATATTTTGTGGCTTC
Source organism: Pyrrhopyge crida (assembly GCA_018247035.1). Classification (NCBI taxonomy): domain Eukaryota; kingdom Metazoa; phylum Arthropoda; class Insecta; order Lepidoptera; family Hesperiidae; genus Pyrrhopyge; species Pyrrhopyge crida. The sequence continues at coordinate 2,788 of DWEP01000011.1, read as the reverse complement.
TGTATAGCAAAGTCAAATTTGCGATTTCAAATCATCAACGAAATGTAAGTAGATTCGGGCTCACAAACTATTTTAACATATTTCTCATCCAAAATCAAATCAAAATTAACATTATATATTTATTACCAAGATTGCATCCAAGTGCTTAGAGTCATTATTGCCATTTTAAAAGTCATGGAATACTTGTATTTTCTACTACATTTATCATTTGTGCTTTATTAACTTTTTCAAAATTAAACCCTGTTTGAGATCCCATGCTAGTGTTTCGAATGTAATCAGTAGAAATCAGTAGTAAAACTGTACGTAAAAGCGTTACGGATCATACAGGGTGGTTAACTCTTAGGCATTGTATGCATCTGTAGACCTCTCAAAGATTTCTCTAGTTTGCGCTTCTTCGTCTTAGCCTTTAAGATTAATATTTAAATCATACCTTAAAATCGATGTTTTAACATTATTATCTATGCTAATCGTGTTAGGTGTTTAACTTATTACCATTATTAGGGAAATTCCTTTTTTATCTATTTTTACCTATATTTTTTATTATTCCGTGGAATATATTGTTCACGAAGATGGTTGAATTTTGTTCCTCTTAAGCGTTTTAAACAATCTTGTCTTATCTTGTCTTAAAAATCTTCGCCTCATATTGTCCTCTTTGTTAAGTTTCGTTTCATCTTTTACATCTGTTTTATTAATATTCATATTTAACTATGAATATTTCATTGCTTTCTTTATTTTAATAGGTTAACTCGACCATTTTTGTCCATTTATCGTAGTGTTAATGTTATTGATGTTGTCTGAAACTAGAATAATACGTAGCTAAGATTTGTACGTTCGTTCCGGGTTCTAAAGAACCACAACGAAGCGATGCAATATGAGTGTCTATATTTAAAATACTGCCATCAATTTTCATGAATGTGAATTCAAAGTATTTAGTCTGTCAAAATATTTGTCTATATTATTAAAATTGTGTATTAATCTGTGGGAAAACTGGGTCATTTGCATGACTTGAGTGCCAGATGAATGTGATTGTATGTTATATGTATGTCTGTATGTGTTAATGATAAGTGACTGTTTAAAATAGTATTACGTGTATGTATTTAACCAGATACGGCTTCTGTGAACAAAGAAGGAAATAAAATGTTATTTTACAATATGACTTGCAGTTTTATTTCGTAATTACCTTCACAAACCTAATCACAATCCAACAAAAACATATTTATTTCCATTTTATGTTTATTTTTATTACATACAAGTTCTTAAGTGCTATATCTATCACATGTAATTATTCCACATATGTTTTGCTATACAAATATATATACTGAATACAACACTAATTACAATGCTTCAGATTAACACAATTATCTCCATTTCGGTATCGCGATATCTGATTTGGTACACTAATATAAAATACTCAACATAATAGCAAATGAGCCGTTTTGTTTAAAATCTCTTATCAATTAAATTTCTTGGTAAAGAAAATTTATATGAACGAAAAATAAATATACTGCTGATTATGTCATCGATTTCATCTATACTAAGCTTATTGGCGTAGGCGGCTATGAAATTTGCAAGGAAGAATAAAATTCACCGTGTACCTACATTCATTATGAATTTCAGCTGCCTTGTTATATGAGTTGGTAGTACTCTATATACAGTAACGCCTCGTCTCTCAGCATTCGACAGGAGCTCGTGAAGAAGCATCTCTGATAAGTACAAATCTAGTCGGGCTATCTTGAAAAAAACACGTTCATTAATCCCTGCAATATTTAACCGTTTAGCTATACGCAACCAGCAAAGAATTTTCTCATAATTGTGTATAGTAAATTCAAAGAGCCTAATCCAGTCAGCACGGCCATAACTGCAGGTCTAGTAACATATTTTATAGGCTGAAATAACAAACTAGTTTCGCCTTTCTACCCGCCTTTGAAAAAGGCATTCTATTGTTTCGCACATAAATTTTAGTACATCAAAACCGAACATCGTTTTAGAAACTACTTTGGGATTGGAACGCATATGATACAAGGTATTATTATACCAAGATACCTGATTGATCACGTTTGTGTCTAAAAAATGGAACTAAATATCTTTAAATTTATTTATCGTGCCTGCCTCGTTGGTTGTGCAAGCTCGACTGCCGATCGAGAGGTGTTGGGTTCAAATAATGTAACATTGAATTTTTCTAAGTTAGGTTTTCCAGTAGCAATTCTATTAGTGACTCAGAGTATGCATTCGTGTCCGGTGTATGACAATAGACTCACTACCTATTCCATAATGGGACCAAAGGTAACTGGTAAAAAACTGGAGTGTACTACACTCCTCTGGGATAACAGTGTGATATTACGTTATTTACATATACACAAAAACACGAATTACCAGTAAATTTCATAATGACTTGAAAATTTTAGAGATCGGTTAGAAGACAATAAATCATAATGGGCCATTACTGACAAAACAATACAATTTTAAAGTCTATTTCCATTGCCGAAAGAATTATTTACTTCAGTAATATATTGTGATTGGTAAAAAGAGCATCCCTTTTAGACTTTATGAGTATGTTAATAAAGTTTGTGATTATTTGTCCGATGATCATTATCCCTACAATATCATTGGTGTAACATTATATAAAAAATGTACAGTTAGCGATTCCTTACTGGCTCGTTGGTCGAGTGGTTGCGAGCGCGACTACCGATCGAAAGAACCTGGGTTCGATGCCCGGGTCGGGTACTATTACATTTTTCTAATTTAGATTTTCTAGTAGTGGCTCGGAGTCTGGATTTGTGCCCGATAT
>DWEP01000010.1:0-10445 GCA_018247035.1 Pyrrhopyge crida | reverse complement strand
CAGTAGAACGATAAAAAGATGATGATTATGAGCAAAATGCAATACATACGAGTATATACAAATACTCACTTTGATTATCACCATCAATGCTCGTATATTTGGTTTTTTTTATCGAAATTTTTACTGTTGTCTATTTCAGAACGCAATTCGTTATGTATCCAAGTAATAATTGCTTACATTTTCACTTTGCTATAAGAAAAAAATCAGCCATTTTATTCCATACTGCTGGTAGTATTACTGATAGCGAAAAGAATTCGTCTTGCTAAACACTTGAAATTGTTCAACAATTTTAGTTCCCACGATTGTCTAGTTAAGTGTGCCTCAGCGTTGTTGTAGTGGAAAGTATGACAAAACTGATGTGTGACGTAGATATTTCTAAGTTAACCTAAACTGATATATAGGTGTAAGGTATGCATAGACTCCGTACTCAGATACAGGTTAATGGGGGAGTCACAAACATTCGAAACCGGCGTGCGAGTATGAAAAGAGTGATGAAAATACAAATGCAAGAAGCACAGCCGGTCTGTAAGTATAGAAGTATTCGGCACTCGCTACTCTCTGTCTACCCCATAAGAGCGTAACATTCTTAGGCTTTTTATATGTCTGTATGTAACTGTGCAAGTGGAAACCTGTTGAATAATACCGAAGGAGAGGTAGGGTTGAAATTGAGAAAATATTTTTCTACATGATTACCGTAGTTTAATACCTTTTTACTCCGATGTCGGATGGGATAATGTGTGTCTGTTTTCAGCCTTAATACAACTAGGTATATTTTTGGCGCTCCCACTAATGTGACAGTAAAGTTATTTTAAAATGAGATTTACTTAATATGTTTAGAACTGTATATTCTTTGTGCAGAATTTTCTTGCCACAGTACAGAGCAGGATATTATTATATTATTATATATAGTATTGTTTTATTTATATAACAATACTAAAACTTTTTATTACTTTTTCATAATATTTTAGTGACGTTTTATTAAAATGAGGGCTCCATAAAATATTACCAGTGCTAAGGCAAACGACACCAAGTACAATACTGAAAGTAACTGCGATGTAGTAGTTCTAAGCTATATAATAAGGTTCTATTATTCAATATACTCAGTGTATTCTCAGATCTCATTCGTTTCATTACACTCCTAAACACCCAACCTTACATGGCGACCCTGCCAGGATTGCTTCTGTTAAAGAAGAAAAGTTACGCGCGGCTATTATGGTACTTAGACGACGGTCCCTCAAGCCATCAGCAAATCGCTTGATTGCTAACTTCTCGTTCATGGGTCTTAACAAAGCATATTTATTTGAATCACTGTCAGCTTGAGATACTGTCAAGTTTACGAAGAGGTCAGATATTTCTTTGCCATAATCTGTAATAGTCTTATTATTTTGCTTACAGTACTGCAACTTTGTCTGAATAGCAATAAAACTCTGTGGCGGCAATAATAACTTACGCATATGCTTTATAAGCTCATCGACAGTCTCGTATTTTGATGACAATAACAACTTAGCACGCTGAGATAGTCTACTTTTTAACACAAATTGAATTAGTTTTGTTTTACATGATTGTTTTTCGAGCACAGAATTATAATATTCAATACCCTCGATGAGCTGTTTTGTATTATCAGTGCTATCATCCATGACGTGCAATAGCTGCAACGCAGTTTTTAGTTCAAATGTATCCGCCATGGTTTGTAATGACAGATCGTCCTCTCTCTCTACACTACACAAGGATATTATTTCTAAAAATATTCTATCGAACTTTTCACAAATCTTTGTAATTAAAGTTATTTCTGAACTCGCTACAGTTTTTGATTTATTTCTATATATTTCTAAAAACTTATTGTATTGTATTAAAATAGCTTCTGCTTCTTTTCTTTTTATATCTAATATTTTTCCTTGCCGACGGCTGGGGCCAATTTTTATTAAATAGCTTCTTACGTCTTTTAACTTGTTTAATATTATACCTAACTCCTCAGCCATAACAGGTTAGCAAGAAAATTATTAATCATTATTTTTGTTCAAGACTACACACTACAACTAATAAAACTCAAGAGAGAATGCACATAATAATATTACGTAAGTACAGCGCTACTAAAAAAAAATACAATAGGTAAAGGTTATTAGCTCTATTTTACTTACTAGCACGCCGCTGACTTATACACTCGTATCACTTTTCTGGTTCATTCTCTTAACCCGACACTTTTCCACTCATTACCCAATCGTTGAATTATGCGCCGCCCTGATGATACCAACTGCCATACTGTTGCCGTAGCTATACGTCCACTACCTCGGTCGTGCCAACTGCTGCTGCAGGACCCAAGACCGCCTGATGTCTGCGCAAGATACTGGAGTATCGCCTCAGTTTCATATCATTTACGCAGCGCTGTATCTTCTTTTTATGACAACGATTATACAGCTTGTATATCACTATCAATACTCCAACCATCAATATTGTGCAAATGATCACGAGAATAGTGTTCGAGGTCTCTTGAAGCTGCTGCGTACGAGCCGTATTGCTACCGACTCCAGCTGTTTGGGCAATCACCACCTCTTCTTTACTACTAGAACCGCCCATTTTTATAAAAAAACGACTTGCAAGGAAACGTAACAATTACACGTGCTATACGCCCCGGACACTTAGATGATCTTTGTTCCATTTTAACGTTCATAAATTTTCACTGATTGTTTTGAATACTTCGTCCTTATAAGGAGCACCCGCGCTCGGCTCGTGTCGTCTTATATTACAGCTGGCAGGGTCGCCATGTAAGGTTGGGTGTTTAGGAGTGTAATGAAACGAATGAGATCTGAGAAAACACTGAGTATATTGAATAATAGAACCTTATTATATAGCTTACAACTACTACATCACACCTTCCCCTTTAATAAAAAAAATAATAAGATTACATGATTATTATTTTTTGTAGTATGTATATGTTATATTATATATACCTTCGCAGGGTATTTTTAACTACACTAAATGTATATTAATTTGAATAATTAGATAATCATATTGAATAGGCATATCATGTACCATAATTATATTAAACATGCTTATAATAGTGACACATACATTGTAAACAAACAAAATAAGTAGGTAGTTAGAATCTGATTACAAGTACACGAGCATGTAGAGTAGACACTAAACTATTATTTTTCACTCAATTGTATAAGGTTTAGTCCTATTTTTATGCACTACATATTCCTTTCCACTTTTTAAAATTTTTACATTACAATCCAAGTCATCAAGTACTTCATAGGGTCCTAAATATATAGGATCCATTTTATTATCTGATATGTTTTTTAACAGTAAGAAATCACCCTTTTTATAACATGTTGGGTTTATACTAGTATCATATTGATGTTTTCTCTTAATTTTACTCTCAATTAAATTACTACGTGCATCCTTTTGAGCTAACTGGAGTCTGTATTTTAGTTCAAGCGCATAATTGTCGTGAGCATATAAAGGATCTACGTTATGGCCTTCTAAATTTGTAGGTAATACACAGCGTTTGCCGAACACTAACTCATGTGGTGTGTACTTGGTCTCCGTATGTACTGTATTATTATAAGAAAAACACCAATACGGCAACCAAGTACTCCACGAACTTGGTTGATTTTCACAATGAATTCTAAGGTACGCACCCATCGTTTTGTGGTTGTTTTCCAGCGCTCCAATACTTTCATGATGGTAAGCTGTCGAGGAAATTTGATTGATTTTTAAGATTTGGCATATCTCTTTCATAGTACTTGATATAAATTCTGACCCCCGGTCCAACTCATCCTGATTTAAGGCCAGACATCGCAATAGTCATCATTCTACTAAAACTATTGGGACTAGATTTGAGTCCCATTGGCATTCTAGTCATTTGATACTGATTATTACCAGTAGTAAATGCCGTATAAGGTCTACAGTTTTAGTATAAGTTCTACAGTATAGTTATCTAAATGAGTAAAGTACATTGCTCCTGACAAAGAGTCTAATACCTCGGTGATGTTGGGCAGAGGGAACTTATCGTCCTGTACGTTATCATTTAGTTTACGATAGTCAATCACGACACGCCACTTTTTATTACCAGACGCATCGCACTTTTTGGGGACTAACAGCAATGGACTTGACCATGCCGAGATGGCTCAATTATGCCATCATCTAATATACTTTTAATTTGTTTCTCTACCTCAGACTTTTGAGCATAAGGCAAACGGTAAGGCTTTGTGTAAATGGGGCTAGTATGTGGTTTCATGTCAATTGATTGCTCATATACGGGGGTAGTAGATAATTTATCCCCTGGCAGGTGAAAAATATCTGGAAATTTTGCACATATTTGCTCTACGGATTTCTGTTCCTCAATATTTAATCCTTTTAAATTTAATAACGAAAATAAGGTTTTTACCCTTTCTGAATTAATCACTGATCTATTAAATTGACAAATATGGTATTCATTTAAGTTACTAGTTCTAATTTGAAAATAATTTAATTTTACATCCGTGTCACGTGTATTTAAAATACGAACTGGCATTCTTCCATTCATCGGTTTATTTAAGCTGCTAGCTAAATAAACACCATCACATAATTGCTGATTTGACACAACACATTGCTCTTTTAATTCGGTTTCAACGTAATGTATAGACTCGGTACGCGCCGGTATAATCATATAGTGATTATTACGACTTGGCTGATTACTCTCAAATGATAATGTGACTAGTTCGTTATCATTAGATATTAATTGTAAAGTATTAATTTCAAAATTCAAAATAGCTCTATAATTTGATAAAAAATCTTGACCTATAACACCATCCGTCATACACGGTAATTTTTTAAATACTATGAATTTATGGGGAAAGTTATAATTGTTATAGTTAAGAGTTAAATACACGTAACCCTCAGAGTACAAAGATCCACCTATACCTCTCACGTTAACTCTCTCTTTATGGTAAGGTATGTGTAAACGTTCTAAGCACTCCGAATTGATTCCTGATATGGATGCACCGGTATCAAGTAGCAAGCTATGTTTATAATTACAAATATTAAACGATACTCTGTTCAAGTTGTTACAAGATAGAATTATATTATCATTAGTCACGAAAAAAATGATTCAGTGACTCATCATTGGATGTATCCGTTGCCACCTGGCTATTCTCCGTCATGGCATTGATACCCATTTGTGACCCGGCACCTCGTCCGCGGTTATTACGCCACGGTCTGTTTACTCCACGAAAACGATTGTTGTAATTACTACGGTAATAATCATTATTATAAACATGCGGTACCTGTGGCTGCTGACCTTGATAGTCGCGTGGATTTTGTGAAGCACCCCTTGCACCAAATCTGCGTTGACCTCGGTAACCTCTGTAGGCCCTCCGAACCGGATAATACGACTGTGTATATGTACCTACAATTTCGGACGAACCACTGGGATCAAGTATCTCCTCGTCTTGGGCTGCCTGGATTGCTTCTGTTAAAGAAGAAAAGTTACGCGCGGCTATTATGGTACTTAGACGACGGTCCCTCAAGCCATCAGCAAATCGCTTGATTGCTAACTTCTCGTTCATGGGTCTTAACAAAGCATATTTATTTGAATCACTGTCAGCTTGAGATACTGTCAAGTTTACGAAGAGGTCAGATATTTCTTTGCCATAATCTGTAATAGTCTTATTATTTTGCTTACAGTACTGCAACTTTGTCTGAATAGCAATAAAACTCTGTGGCGGCAATAATAACTTACGCATATGCTTTATAAGCTCATCGACAGTCTCGTATTTTGATGACAATAACAACTTAGCACGCTGAGATAGTCTACTTTTTAACACAAATTGAATTAGTTTTGTTTTACATGATTGTTTTTCGAGCACAGAATTATAATATTCAATACCCTCGATGAGCTGTTTTGTATTATCAGTGCTATCATCCATGACGTGCAATAGCTGCAACGCAGTTTTTAGTTCAAATGTATCCGCCATGGTTTGTAATGACAGATCGTCCTCTCTCTCTACACTACACAAGGATATTATTTCTAAAAATATTCTATCGAACTTTTCACAAATCTTTGTAATTAAAGTTATTTCTGAACTCGCTACAGTTTTTGATTTATTTCTATATATTTCTAAAAACTTATTGTATTGTATTAAAATAGCTTCTGCTTCTTTTCTTTTTATATCTAATATTTTTCCTTGCCGACGGCTGGGGCCAATTTTTATTAAATAGCTTCTTACGTCTTTTAACTTGTTTAATATTATACCTAACTCCTCAGCCATAACAGGTTAGCAAGAAAATTATTAATCATTATTTTTGTTCAAGACTACACACTACAACTAATAAAACTCAAGAGAGAATGCACATAATAATATTACGTAAGTACAGCGCTACTAAAAAAAAATACAATAGGTAAAGGTTATTAGCTCTATTTTACTTACTAGCACGCCGCTGACTTATACACTCGTATCACTTTTCTGGTTCATTCTCTTAACCCGACACTTTTCCACTCATTACCCAATCGTTGAATTATGCGCCGCCCTGATGATACCAACTGCCATACTGTTGCCGTAGCTATACGTCCACTACCTCGGTCGTGCCAACTGCTGCTGCAGGACCCAAGACCGCCTGATGTCTGCGCAAGATACTGGAGTATCGCCTCAGTTTCATATCATTTACGCAGCGCTGTATCTTCTTTTTATGACAACGATTATACAGCTTGTATATCACTATCAATACTCCAACCATCAATATTGTGCAAATGATCACGAGAATAGTGTTCGAGGTCTCTTGAAGCTGCTGCGTACGAGCCGTATTGCTACCGACTCCAGCTGTTTGGGCAATCACCACCTCTTCTTTACTACTAGAACCGCCCATTTTTATAAAAAAACGACTTGCAAGGAAACGTAACAATTACACGTGCTATACGCCCCGGACACTTAGATGATCTTTGTTCCATTTTAACGTTCATAAATTTTCACTGATTGTTTTGAATACTTCGTCCTTATAAGGAGCACCCGCGCTCGGCTCGTGTCGTCTTATATTACAGCTGGCAGGGTCGCCATGTAAGGTTGGGTGTTTAGGAGTGTAATGAAACGAATGAGATCTGAGAAAACACTGACTATATTGAATAATAGAACCTTATTATATAGCTTACAACTACTACATCACACGTGATCGAAGTACTTGTGAAATTTTATGTTTCACGCCTAACAAAAACGTATGAAGTGCCGATTGGTTAGTGGAGTTAATTTGTCCTTTTAATAGGATTTGATCACTACATGTTTGTTTTATTGTACTTAGGAACCTTCTAAGACATCCTTCTAACCTTGATGTACATATATTGTGCAATCGTTTCATTGTGGAATTGCTTACTATTTTTGAGTTCTATTAGGAGATGCGTTTGATGTTTCCTATTTCCAAATATTGATTTTAAATTTTTTTTAAGATCTCTCCATTTCCTAATTACAGTATTTACACACGTCGATTGAGCCTTATCTATCAATTTATTCTGTACATAAGCAAACAAAACGTGTTCTTGACTATCGGATACCAGTTGGCAAGCTCCATCACATTTGTTTATCCAAGAAGTTAGGTTGTCCCTATCTCCGTCATCAGGTTTAATAAAACAGTAATGTATCTAGAGACATTATAGCTACTGGGTTTGAATTCCCTGCTACAACATAAGAACCAGCGGTTGTTGATGATGGTTGTTTTTATGCAATGAACCTAAGAATTAAATTACGAATCTAGTAAACAATTTGTAAAATGTAGTTATGCATAGAATGATAAAAAACTTTAGCAAACATAAAACAAAACAAAATTAATGACAAAATTATTAAGACTAACTTACAGTATTAACATTTATAGATGATTATACAAGAATGACATTTGCTTATTTTATCAGAACTAAACATGAAGTATTGCCAGTGTTTAAAGAGCTTAAAAACTTTGTAGAAAACCAAACTGATTTGAAAATTAAAAACAGATCCGACAATGGGCGTGAATATGTCAACAAACAATTCCAGATGTTTCTGAAAGAACATGGCATCGAACATCAGATGACTGTGCCCTACTCACCGCAGCAAAATGGAGTAGCAGAGAGGGCCAATCGCACCATTATGGAAGCTGCAAGATGCATGCTGCAAGATGCTGAATTGGAAAAGAGATACTGGGCAGAGGCAGTGAACACAGCCATCTTTATTAAAAATAAGTCACCGAGCAAGGCAATGAGAAATAGTACACACCAGAAGAAAAATGGACAAGTAAAAGAATTAATTTGTCAAACTTAAGACCTTTTGGCTGTATAGCTTACGTTAGAGACTAATTCCCTAATGAAAGACGAAGAAAATTAGATGCAAAAACCAAGAAATACATTTTTGTTGGATACTGTAACGAATCAAAAGGATATCGTTTGGTAGATCCAGAAAATCGATCAAAATGTATAAAATCAACTGATGTACAATTGATTGAAGAAAAATTTTATAAAGATTTAAGACTTAATCAGAATAATAATACTACTGATTGTAACTTGGATGGCCAAAGGAATACGGATCAGGTGGAGATAGAAAATTCTAATGATAATGAAGAGAATCCTACTATAGAAATATCAGACTCTTGTTCAGATTCTAGTGGTTCTTATGATCGTGATCCAGCTGATGTTACATGGAACCCTGATATGATATCAGATGAATGGTTGGTTCGTTGTCTGAAGAATATGAAGAATAATGATGAATAATGAAACCATTGCTTCTGTGATGTCGATGACTGCAATAGACCACAATGACATACGCCTGTCTATACAAGAAGCGCTGACTGGTCCTGAAAAAGAACACTGGATGAAGGCTATCATGGATGAATATGAGTCATTTGAAAACAATAAAGCTTGGAATTTAACACAACTACCAACTGGAAAGAAAGCTATTGAATGTAAATGGGTTTTCAAGAAGAAGTATGGTACAGATGTAAAACTACTGTGTTATAAAGCTCGTCTTGTCGTTAAAGAATCACACAGACATATGGAATAGACTACAAGGAAACATACTCACCAGTAGTTAGATATTCCACAATACGTACTTTACTCGCCTTGGCAGTAAAAATTATTATAGATGTTGAGCACATGGACGTCAGGACTGCATTTTTAAATGGACACATTAAGGATACTGTCTATATGGAACAGCCAGACGGGTTTAAAATTACAGGAAAAAAAATTTATATACTTAAATTAAACAAAGCAAGATATGGATTAAAACAAGACTCAAACGTTTGGTATGACAAGTTAGATACGAGTAAAGCTCTGACCGATCTTTAATTCAGTAAATCACTCAGTGAGCCCTGTCTCTACATGAAATCTGATGAAATGGGAGACCTCATCATACTGGCTATTTATGTAGATGATATATTAATTGTTAGCAAAAATATAACTAAAAAGGTAAAACTGAAAGAGGAATTAATGAAAAAATTTGAAATGAAGGATCTCGGTAAAGCGCAAAATATATTGGGAATGTGTTTATGACAAGAACAAAACAAAATTATTCTTGATCAGAAAAATTATATACAAAGAGTTTTAGAACAGTTCAATATGACAGAATGCAAGCCGGTGAGTACACCTTTAGAAAATAGCACAAAACTAGAAAAGGGATAAGAATGTGAACCTCAGTCCAGATACCGAAGTCTCATAGGATGCATCATGTACATAGCAGTGTGTACAAGACCCGACATTGCATATGCAGCAAGTTTATTGAGTCAGTTTAACAATTGCCATTCTGAAGCACACTGGAAAGCTGCAAAACGTGTTCTAAGATATTTCAAGGGAACCATAGACTATAATATAGTTTATGAAAAATCTACATTCTCTGTCGCTGGTTATATAGATGCAGATTGGGCGTCAAATCAATTAGATAGTCGCTCATATACAGGCTATCTATTTAAAATTGGTAATTCAGCGGTATCATGGGAAAGCAGAAAGCAAAGAACAGTTGCCCTTTCAAGCACGGAAGCTGAATACATGGCTTTGTCAGAAGGAGCAAAATAAGTCAAATTTATTCGCACCTTTTTGTATGAATGTTTGGGAAAATGGCTAACTGTTACTTTGTATAATGATAGTCAGTCCGCTCATAAACTGTGCAACAGTCAAATACATCACAGTAGAAGCGAACATATCGATATAAAGCATCATTTTGTAAAAGAAGTAATAGATTGCAAATTGTAAAGTTAGAATATATGCCAACTGAATGTATGCCTGCTGATGTTTTAACAAAAGCTTTATGTAAAAATACATGTACATTGTAACTGTGTTTCTATTCTTGGTTTAAAATAAAAATAAAACTGCTTAGTTTAAGGGCAGGTGTTGAGATATTTAGTATAAACCAAACAGTTTATGTAAGCATTTTATTTAGTACTCCAAAGTCGCCACTAGGCGGCGTTTTTGTATCACATTACTTTCTTATGTCGGGTTACCTGTCTTGTCAAGTGTG
>DWEP01000009.1:0-10510 GCA_018247035.1 Pyrrhopyge crida | reverse complement strand
TAATTAATAATAAAATGATCGCGCGCGCCGCGTACAAGTAAATGCTGATGCCAGCAAATGCACGGTTGCACCGTACATGCTCCCAGAGGCGAAAGATGAAGGGTGAAGTGATGATATGAGTTGATATGAAACAAGGTGATTGCACTATGTCCTTATCTAGAGAACTAAAGTCTCTAAGTGAATTTTGTATTTCTAGGCATAGGCGTGGTACACTTGTTCACTTTATGCACTTGGGGAACACTATAAACACTCTCACACCGCACTTCTTTATCACCAATGCTGGGGATAGTAGGGTTCGATCTTTGATCTGAGGGATCTGATGCTGTAGACTGACGTGCCACCGCGGGTTCAGAGCTTACTGGTGTAGCCCTCGCCACGCTTGGTTGCTGCAGCGTCCATTGTTTGCTACGTATCCTGCGTGCTACGATAACTGCCCCAACGAACAAGGCAATTCCCAAGGTCACATATACCATAGTGTAATGATGTATATCGTGATAAGATACTTGCTGAAATAGGTTCTCATCTTTGAGCTTATCTATTTGCCTTTTAATTTCCTCCAATTGTATGTCATTCGAAAATGTTGAGTAGTTGAGCAGTAAAGAAGTCGGAAAGCTAACGTTAATAATGTGATTCATAGGCTCTATTTCCGGAGAGTAGAAGTTAGTTTTCAAGTATAGGTTGCTGGAACCGTCGTTATGTGCGTAGACAGTAAAGTTATCGGTTTTGACTAAGCATCCCTGATCGATCTTGAGTATTCCTGCCTTTTTCATACGGCATACCGTCGCATGATCTTCACACAATATACGTACGGGGCATTCCCCACAACAAAAGTATAAGTAACTATTTATCTTGCTCATCTCCATCCATTCATTCGTACATGTAGTGTAGCTAATTTTACACTTTCCAGTAGTTTGCTCGATTTTACACAAGTTTTCATAATTCTTGAGATGATAAATAGGACCCTTTGAGTAGCAAAGGTATCCATTACTACCGTCGTGAAGACATGACTTGATATCTTGTTCAGTTATGATTATATATTTTTCTTGTCTCAAGTTTATACCAACATAATCTGCTATAGGTACAACTCGAGCCATGCCAGTTATACCAATAGCACGTGGTATTGATAAAACTCTAGTGATTTCAAATGGTTCTCTGGTAACCAGTGGAAGGCGTAACTCAAATATTAAATAGTCTTCAGACATTCTTGCCTTGATCTTCAACAAATTGTAGATATTCCTGAATTCTTCGTGTATGTTGTTGATCGGTAAAGTTAGATCCTTGCTAAGATGACTCAGTATATTGCTCATTACTTCTTTAAGCTGGTCTGGAGACATTAAATGAAAATTAAAGTTGCCATGATAGATATCTGTCAAAGTGTCTAGTAAAGTTGATTGTACACTTTCCAATTGTCTCATCATATTGCTTGCCGCAATAGCTCCCAAAGTAAAATCGTTATTTATAAAGTTTCTTTCCTGTTCTGTCTTCAACTCATTCTGATATTCTTCAAATTTCCGGGTAAGATAGTTTAACATCTTGTGTTGTTTATTAAGCGACTCTTCACTTCTTTTTAAAACGTTGTATTCGGCTTCTACGACAGATGTTTGATTTCGAACGAGTGCCGCCAGGTGATTCTCATTGTCGTGTATTAATAATATATCTTGTTTGTACTGTTCGGCGAATCTTTCGTCCAGTACTCCGAACAGGCTGCTCGCCAGATACCCGACACCGTTGACAAGGCCCCGGCGGCGTATACGTCTATCCCGACGCGTGCTGGAATGCTGACTTAGCAACAGCTGGTTATAGTAATTTAATTCTGAGTACTCTTGCTGTAACTGCATTGATATGACATCGCAATGGGAAATATTTTTAAGTTGATCGCATATTTTTGTTAAATATTTTAGGTGCTTGTTGCATGCTTCAGTTCCTTGCCAATAGGAATTCATATCATAATAGGTGACTATTTTCCATTCATCCCTAATCAATCTCATATTGGAAATTTTATCGAAGTATAGACCTTGTTCGTCCTTTAGTTGAGTGATATTATAAGAGCATTGACAAGTGCCAAAAATATTCAAGAAAAATAATAATAACGTAAATAATGATACAAAGTTACAACCTGATCTCTTCAATTGTTTTCGCGTGTCTCTGTCACCTGATATATTGTTCGGTTCTGTCTCTTGTTCGACATGTGTTTTGTTTACGGGAAGTAATGATAACTTTATAATAGGTCGTTTAATGAGGCCGTTCTTTGTTTGTAATGTAACCACCCTGACGTTGCCGTCTGCTCCCGAATGTAAGTCCACTACGCGACCCATCGCCCACTTGCCAGGGGGTAGATTCGCATCATTGATAGTCACGACGTCATTAATTTTTATGTTAGGTTGCTTATTTCTCCACTTGCTTCGTGCCGCTAGATGGCTCAGATATTCCACACGCCATCTCTTCCATATATCCTGCACAATTTTTTGTGTCAGATACCACCTAGTACGCATATCCGTTTCAGTTTCCATGACATTCATGTCTTGACTGATATTTATAAAGCTTGATGGGGTCAAAAATTCCAAATCATTTGCGTCTTCGCTCAATGGACACAAAGGTCTTGAATTTAGAACTGCTTCTATCTGCGCCAGGATCGTAGAAAACTCCTCGAAAGTTAATCGCTGCTCCCCAATGACTCTGCGAAGATGGAACTTTACACTTTTCACGGCCGCCTCCCACAGGCCACCTGCTGTAGGCCACGATGGCGCGTTAAAGTGCCATTCAATTTCCATATTAGTAATTTCCGTGATGAACTCTTGATCGAATGTTTGTAGTATATTTTGAAGTTGCATTGCCATAATATTACTAGCACCTACAAAATTTGTTCCGTTATCGCAATATATGTGTCGGGGGGATCCCTTTCTGGCCGCCATCCTGCGTAATGCGGCCAGAAATGCTGAAGAAGACAAGTCCGAGACTAATTCTAAGTGAACGATCCTAGTGACCATGCATATAAATACTGCGACGTAACCTTTAGAAGTTTTAATACCACGACCCTTGTTGGCCTTTATAAAAACATGTCCAGTAAAATCTACACCGGTGTGATAGAAGGGCTTAGCAGTGTTGCATCTATACGGAGGCAAGTCTCCCATTAACTGAGACATTGTCTTTGGATTATTCTTGCGACATATCACACAATTGTGTAAGCGATTTTTGACAGCCCTGTTGCCTCCAAGTATCCAATATTTTCTACGAATAGTTGCTAATGTTACTCGAGCGCCTCCGTGTAGTACAAGTATGTGTGCGTGATCAATTATCAAATTAGTTAGTATACTGCGATGTGGTAATATAATCGGGTTTATCATATCTGGATGAATATTCGCCTTGTTTAACCTTCCTCCAACTCTAAGAAGACCCTCGGTGTCCAGAAAGGGATTTAATTGTAATAATTTACTTTTTGGTGTCATAGGTTTGTTCTGTCGTAAACAAAGTATTTCTTTTGGAAATTCTATCTGTTGTTCATACTGTATTAAAATATTTTTCGATGTATGTATTTCCTGTAAGGTTAAGAAACTTGATTTATTTATATTTTTCTTCTTGATCAAATCACTAAATCTTAAAACCCATGCTAAAACTCTTGTGAGTTTCTGAAAAGTACTAAATCTTGTTAACAGTTCTTCAATTAGTCCTCCTGACCTTATTGTAAAGTTTACCTGTTTCAATTTTTTAACTTCTTCTTCTGTTTCATATACTTGGTTTTGCTTGCTGTTCAGGCTCGGGGTGTATGTAGGTAGCCATGACGGACCTACCCACCAGAGTGAGTGCTCTTTCAACTGAACGACTCTCATGCCTCTGCTAGCGCAATCAGCTGGATTCTCTGCTGACTGGACATATTGCCATTGATGGGAAGGCATGATTTCTATGATTCGTCTCACCCTGTTCGAGACAAATGGCTTCCAACGCCCTGGGTTTCCTTGAAGCCATGCCAGAACTACCATCGAATCTAGCCAACCGTATGTTTGAATATTGTAATTGCTAAGGGACTTCTTTACCTTATTCATCAGAGTTGCTAAGAGGACAGCACCGCAGAGTTCCAGTCTTGGCAGTGATATGGATTTGCTTGCTGGGACAAGCTTGGCCTTGCCCGCCACTAACGAGACCCTGATGTCTCCATTATATGAATTTTTTGCATATATAACGCATGCGTAAGCCTTGTTTGATGAATCACAAAATCCATGTAACTCTAATCGCCCTGTACTTGAAGTATATAGCCAACGTGGCACCTCCATTTGGTTAATGTTTGCCAAGTCCCCTCTGGTTTTTGTCCATTCCTTGGTAAGACTATCAGATAACTTCTCGTCCCATTGTATATGTGATGTCCACGCCTCTTGAAATAATAATTTAAGCCAGGTCGATACTGGAGATAACCAGCCAAGGGGGTCGTATAATTTAGAAATTTCTGAAAGCATAGATCGTTTAGTTGGAGCCTTTTTTATTGGTTCCAGCTGTGATTGGAATGTAAATATGTCACGTTTAGGATTCCACCGCAGACCCAATGTTTTTGTAGACTCCGGTTGCTTAAAATAAAAATTCTCTTCGCTATCACTATTTTTCTGTTCTGTTCCATTTTTTATAATCTCTTGTAAGTTAGATTTCCATTTCCGGAGGTTAAATCCTCCAGCCTTCAGTAAATTTGTTAAATCTTGCTGTAAGCGTAATGCTGATTCCACGGTTTCCGACCCATATAAAACGTCATCCATATAAAATGATTGCTCCAAAGCTTGCACAGCTTCATTCTCTGGATAATTTTTATTTTCATCCTCAGCTAATTTTTTAAGTGTCATCATAGCCAAGAAAGGCGCGGCCTTGGTGCCGTATGTGACTGTGCAAAGCTGATAATCTTTTAAAATTGCTTCGGGGGATTCCCGCCACACAATTTTTTGAAATATTTGGTCTTGTTCATGCACCCATATAAATCGAAACATCTTTTCTATATCTGCTGTGAACGCATAACGAAATTGTCTCCATTTCAGTAACAAGGATTGGAGGTCTTGCTGAAGATTTGGACCTTTGAGCATAAGGTCATTTAAACTACACCCCGTTGTTGTTTTTGTCGATGCGTTGAAAACTACTCGAAGCGCAGTAGTCGATGATTCGTTACGCAGAACACAATGGTGTGGCAAATAATAATTAGGTGTCCGGTTATCGGACGATAATTTCATGTGTTCGAGTTCTTTATATTCATTTATAAAAGATTTATATTGTTGTTCAATGGTTGGGTTAGCCTGGAATTTCCTTTCCAGTTGATAAAATTGGGCAATTGCTGCACGTTTTGATGAACCTAACTGCTCCTTAAAGTTTTCTTTAAATGGAATTCTGACTACATATGAGCCATCTCCTCTTCGTGTCGTTGTAGACTTATAATATTCAACACACTGACTATCTTCCTCTGATAAATCATGCGATTCTGCAATGTCTTCGATTTCCCAGAATTTTCTTATATCATCAACAGGGTCTAAGACTACGTTACAATGCATCGTAGGCACATTTCCACATAAAATCCAGCCCAATTCTGTCTGTTGAGCTATGGGCAGGCTAACTTGATCTGATCGACTTATCCCGTCTAAAATGATATGTGAATATACGTCTGCTCCTAACAATATGTCAACAGGACGGCTAACATTAAATTCGGGATCTGAAAGTTGTATGCCGTTTAAATGAGACCATGTTGGTTTGCTGAATGTACAGCTAGGCAAATTCTTGATAAGTGTGTTCATAATAAATGTTTCAGTTTTGAACGAAAAATTGCTATATAATGAATGGCATGTTATTTCCGTAAAACCCTTACAGATACTTTCCTTGGCGCCGACACCTGATATAATTCCCTTAAACCGTTTTCTGGGCAATGCTAAGACTTGTGTGGCATACTCTGATATAAGTGAAATTTGAGAGCCTTGGTCTATGAGCGCTCGCATCTCGCGAAAAGATCCGTCACCTGCTTGAACCCTAATCATAGCTGTAGCTAATAATATTTCGTTCAACTTATTGCCTTGTTGCAATATAGAGTTTTCATTTTTTCTTTGAGTTTGATTTGTATCCGCCATTGTTAAATTCACGGAAGAATTTTTGAACGCTTCGTGCACCAGCGTATTATGATTGCCATTGCATTCGCGGCATCTTCTTTCCGATGTACAGACCTTATCATTATGGTTATAAAGACAATTTTGGCATAAGCGAAGTCTTGTTAGCGCTTTACGTTTTTCTTGCGGTGTCATATTTAAAAACTTATTGCAAAAATAAATTCCATGCATTTCCTTACACAATGGACAAGACAATTTCGTAGAATTATTATTGTTGTGAGGTGATTGACCTCCTTTATACGTAGGTGAATATTGTTTTGCATTATAATTATTCAACTTAAATGATTTGATGTTGGAAACGTATTTTTGTGAATTATTAGGTTGTTTAATCATGTCTTGTTTTTTCCGAGATGACTCTAATGTCGTAAATCGATTTTCCAAAAATTTTAAAAAATCCTGTAGTTTTGGTAAGTCCCGCGGGTTCTTTAATGATTCCAAGTAGCTGATGTGTGATTCTGAATCTAATTTTTGTAATAAAATATGCACTATTAACGGGTCCCAACTGCTAGTGTTGACCCCTAGGTTTTTAATCGCGTTGAGACATTCTTGAGTAGTATCATGTATCCTCTTGATGTGATTTACCGAAGCTTGTTGAATAGCCGGCAAATTTAACAAATTATTGGCATGCGTAGAAAATATTAACCGTATATTGTTATATCGATTGTTTAATATTTCCCAAGCTATAGAATAATTTTCGGTGCTGATATGTAAATGTTGTATTAAACGCTCAGCTTCTCCTCTGATCTTGCTTTTCAAGAATTGCATTTTTTGCGCGCTAGATATTGATATGTTATTGTGAATAGCTTCTGTAAACAGATCTTTAAAAGATATCCAACCCTGATAGCTACCACTGAAATTAGGAATATCCATCTTTGGGGCCCAGCTCTCCCGATGCGATACCGACCAGAGTTTGCAATTGATAGCTTTCTTCATCTCGTTGTAGGTACTTTCATATTTCGTGTAACACATCTCATATTGTACATCTGATCCTTCCAACTCGCTATCCAATGTCCTTCGAGAAAACTGCACGTATTTTCCGCGTGGCGTGTAACAAGACCGCGCGGCGTGGACCGAAAACACGTGTTTTGAACTAGTGTCTATCAGGAACTATATGACAACACCATGGTTGTCTAGGACATTGTTAGTGATTATCAAGAATTCTAGCAAGTGATCCGCAAAATATCAGTGTCGCAGTAAGGATTGAGGAATACAGCGGTGACCGGCTCGGCGGGAGTAAGCAAATTATCAAGTAAGAGCTTTCCATTTTTTATATATGACAAACATGGAAGACATTTATGCAAATCAGGTAGAAATTCACGAGGCTATGTCCAAGATAGTTGCAAACATCAAAAAAGACTCTGCGCATCGTAAATCTTTAGATTATTTTAAACGACGACTAGAAACATTAGAGTCCTATTGGACAGAGTACCAATATAATCATGATCGCCTTACGATGGAGGGAAGCAGGTCCCATCAGTATTTCACGAAAAATGAGTATGAGCAGGTATGTAGTATTTACATAAAGTCGAAAGCATTCATTAATGAACAACAGCAGGCATTATTAAAGAAGAGTGCAGAAGAAGCTAACAGTGACCCTCAACAACAACATGATGCTTCTCAACAAGGAGAGGTGAGTGGACTGCAAAAATCGGAACAGGCAAATAAGTCTTCTAGTTATGAGGACGCTCATCAATCAACATCAGCCAAACTAACTTCTAGAGGTTCTAGTAGTAAGCTCGAAGAAATGCTTAAGCGGCAATCAAGTAACTTCAGAGCATTTCAGCGAACAGTAGCAGGTGTCGATCTTGGTGATATTTCCCAAAAGTGGGAACTGGAAGACGCTCTACGTAATTTACAGTCAAGGTGGTCGATAATAGATACTCTTCATTGGGAATTGGATAGCGAGCACGCGCGGCCCTTGCTTGCTGATCGCGAACTGACTCGATGATTAATTAATAATAAAATGATCGCGCGCGCCGCGTACAAGTAAATGCTGATGCCAGCAAATGCACGGTTGCACCGTACACATGAAGTTACTTTTTTAAAATTATATCATCACACCAGGTCCGTTACTCAGTGGGCAAAGAACACACAGTGCCAAATATCTATGATCTTGCAGATCTGACGTGTTTCTTTTTCATTTATCACTCTCATGATTCACGTTCGCTGGTTTCCAAGTCTTTACCATCACTATTCACAGAAACCTTTGATATAATCTCGGAATGATAAACGAATTCGAGTAATATCGTGGAGGCATAATAAAATAACAGACCTTGTTGAAATCTCATATAACGCTTTTAAATACGTTACCGGGAGCGGATTTCGGGGACGGAGTATTTCTATATTGTCCACGTACCGCGCTAAGCCGCGTTTCGTGACCGGCGCTAACGTGCATTTTCGGTTAAACCACGCTTTTATTAACAGAACGTCCGCTGAATATGTGTGCGTACTGAGACTGCCACCTTTTTTCCGTCCTACTGGTAGTTTTGAAAACTTACAAACATCATGGTGTACTTTAGTCGATACATCTCTCGAATCTGACGGGTTACTATAGTCGGACTAACTTGACGTTTTGCTACATGAATAGGTACTAAAGGCAAAAAAATAAAAGCCTCGACTTAGAGGACATTTTAAAATGCTTTTTTTCGTAGAACAGCGAAAGAGCAAACCGCAGGTATTTTATTAAAGCTCTATGAAAACAAACCACAATGACAACGGGGCACTCTACTGGCATAAAAACTTAATTCGCGCGGATGTATTACCGCTCAGCTTGGACGTGGTTGAAAGCGAAACGAGAAAATGAAAAATAAATGGCACGGACCTTTGTAGTGCGCTCTGCGCTCGCGTGCACAATAAACATATAAGCTATAGTTGAGCTTGAATGAAGTTCTCGGGCAGTTATAATATTTTGTATTATTTTATAGTATTGAACACTCCTAGTTGGATTGAAGTTAATTATTTAATTGCATAGAAACAGTGGGACAAATGTTGAAGTTTCGGAGCTTCATGTTCAATTACGTAAGCTTTTTATAGAGTATCCCAGTGACATTTGTAAATAATAATACAATAACATTAATACATTCGTTGGTCGACGTGTACAATGAATTGGCAGGAGATAGTCTGGTTAACTGACTACAAGATTAGTATTTGTATCACCACATATTGCGGTGCTACAGAGAAGGAATACTTTGCTGGCTTTGTCAGAACGCACGTTAATGCGTGTGTACGTAATAAGATTTGAAACTTATATTTGGCACCGTCTGCTGGTAATGTGCTTAACAGCTGACACGAATAGGCTTGGGGACGTGGACAATAATGGTAATTTTATGACAAGGAGGCCGAAAATAATGTCTATACCTTTGAAAGCAGTCGTAAGGTATCAATATACAATCAAATTTAAACGTAGAATTTCCTTTTCATCATTTGGTTTAATGTTGAAATGTTATTGACACAAATCACCAGCTACATAAGCTTAATGTTTACGGTCATTTTCAATGGCTACGGTATATATTAAGAAAAAAGTTGAAGAAAATTGTTATTTTAAAAAAATCATTTCGTTAATAAAATTTATTTATTTATTGTGACTTAGTGACTGTCAACTAGATATATAATATTATTTATAAAAAGTACATCCATAATTGGCTGTATGTATAGTATTTAAGGTAAATGTAAACGTAGAATTAAAGATAGTTGTGGATTTTGTAAAATAAATAAATAAATAAAATGGTAATCAGTTTATTAGGGATCGTCATGAATAGGACGAGTATGACTTTACGCAAGAATGAACAAGCAGGAGACAGTCAATCCGGTTTGTTAACACGAACTTCCATACGCACAGGTCCCTTGTGTTGGATTGAAAACACTAAAATTAGAAGTATAGACAAAACTTGGCAGACGGCACCCATTCCGAAGCCTTTGTATCATTAAAATACTCTTTTATTGCCTAAAAAGTTTCTGTATATGGCCAGGCTTTGATTTTTATTTCGAATGCAGCATGCATTTCGAATGGTTTTTATTCTTTGCAGAGACATGGAATGAATTGCGTCTGGAATCTAATTATGGATTCTATGTTTAAGTGTGTTTAAATATCAATAAATGGGCTAGTAGTTTTGTCAAGTTGATATTTTTAAAACGCTGGTTTGCTGCGATTTGTATTTTTACAGATTTTGTCTCATGTACATAGATAGATAAATGATCCTGGTGAGTCTACGAATATTTTCCTAAACCTACATAATATTATCAAAAATGAGTTGTTTTAAAGAGTTAAGGTTGGAGTTTTTTACCTTACATATATAGAAAAAAAAAAGTAACTTTACGCCTGTAATCCCCGAAGAGGTAGGCAGAGGAGTGTAATACTACACTCCCACCTTTCACCAGTTACTTTTAGGTCC
>DWEP01000008.1:0-11037 GCA_018247035.1 Pyrrhopyge crida | reverse complement strand
ACATCTCTCTCGTCCAACTGGACCCCGATCTTGTGTCCAAGCAAGGTGACAATACTTAACGTATTTTCACCACTCTGCTCAGGGACACCCGACACTTCCACATCGTTTAGGTACATGTCCTGGTCCCGGTTATTCAGCTGACTTTTAAGGTCTGCAATTGTAGACATAATGGTAGTGTCTACCGATGAGATCTGACTGTCAGTAGTCCGTTGCTCCAGAGATAATACCCTACACTCGACGCTATCAAGTCTAGAATTGAACTCAGTCATAGTAGCATTAAATTTTGTCATTTCTTGCCGAAAGGACAACAATTCACGCGAAACTGTTGCAAGCTCCTTGCGTAATAGTTTAATTTCTGTTGCTAGACTAATCTTACTGCAAGCAGAAATATCCAGCTGTGGGTTCGTGTGCTCGGAGTCCATGCCGGTAGTGCTGCTTGTATTTGGCGTGTTGTCTGCTTGGGCTGTGGTTAAACCTGGAGTCTTAGCTTTACAGCCTTGACAGAGCCAATTAGTCAGCAACCAGTTGTCGTTTTCAATATGAGCACAGTGACGGTGAAAGACGGATGTGCATTTTGCGCATCTTACACATTTTGAAGCGTCCGCTGTTGACGCGTATCTGCCACATGCTGCGCACTTGTTAGCCATACTAATTTATACTATTTATTGACTGGTGTTCAAAATAGGGCGACGCTAAGCTGGTCACCTTTTACTAGTATTGAACTCCAAGTTAAGGCCGCCTTTGCTGCGAGTAAACCACGAGTTGGTGCAGGTCAGTTATCTATGTTGATACTGCGGGTGCCCGACAAAATTGACATTAAAACGAATATACCGCTGCCTTAATCCACTGATATTTCACTGCTAGTCCACTATTTATGAGCTACTTAAGTTATAAAACTTAGCACTGATTATAATCCTTCTAAATCAACTGCGACTACCTAGCTAAGTTCACGATATCAAGGGGAAACTATTTTATATTTCGACGCTGCGAACAAACACGACTGTACTGTGCGAAGATCCCCGCGCGCTAGCTAGCAATCATTATGGTTATTATGCAGAAATAGTAGAACCTGTAGTGGTAAATTGTACCAAACATAGGAGCGGGCCGCGACAGCTTACGCCACGCTCGTGAAGCTTGAACCCGGCTGACACGGGCGGCTCGCCTAGCAACTGGCTCCGAGCACCGCTCCCAGTCGGTTCCCTGTCTGGTGTCGCGCGCGAACATTGTCATTAGCTTATTTTATATTCCAAATTGTAATCCGTAATTCCAAATTGTAAATATATTATTAAACACATAACATCCATCGAGTGTTTATATTGGAACCCACAAGTGGTGAGCCACCGACTTCGAACATCTGAGAAGGATGTCTGAAGAAGACCACGCCGTCGAAAACAAAGAAGCAAACAACGGTGACGAAAAGGGTACTGGTGGCACAAGCAACATGTTTCAAGTGGGCGTGCGAATACCACCATTTTGGCCGGAGGAACCGGTTATGGTATGCCCAAATAGAATGTCAGTTTATTATTTCTAACATGACATCAGACACTAAAAAATTCTACTACGTGGTAGCACAACGTGATCACCACTTCGCTGCTGAAGTCAAAGACTTCCTGACAAGACAAGACTTACTTTTGCAGGGATTTCCTCAAGATTCTGTGCTTTAGTCGCCTACCACACAATATTCAAACAGTTATTGCTTCACAGACTGATCTTACGCTGTTCAAGTTATCAGAGCTAGCGGACAAAATGCATGACATCGCACCCACCGTTCCTCAAGTAGCAAGCGCTACTGCAACTACATCGACGGCCTACAACAACGACCTGTACCACCAGATCAGTGAGTTAACCAAACAAGTTGCATTATTGCATATATTATTACTGCAGACGTCGCCGACTGGATTCAGAGCGTATGCAAATCGCCAAACGGGAATTCGAAATGATGATGTCAAGTGGTATTGCTAGACAATCAGAGAGTCCGTGGTCATCTGCATTACATCTGGTAAGAAAAAAAGATCAAGGATGGAGACCTTGTGGTGATTATAGAGCTTTAAATGCAAGGACAATCCCCGACAGCTACCCCATTCGCCATATCCACGATTTCACTTACCAACTCTCAGGAAGTACCATTTTTAGTACCATCGACTTAGTCAAAGCATATAATCAGATAGCTGTCAATCCAGATGATATACCCAAGACAGCGATAACGACTCCATTCGGCTTATTCGAGTTCACTCATATGACCTTTGGCCTTAGAAATGCCGCTCAGACTTTCCAAAGGTTCATAGATGAAGTTCTCCGCGGGCTGGAATTCTGTTTTGGATATATAGACGACATTCTGGTATTTTCCTCATCTAAGGAGCAACATAAAACCCACCTGAGACTATTATTCGAGCGACTACAATACTATGGCGTTTTGGTTAACACTGGCAAGTGTGTATTTGGGCAGAGCCAAGTGACATTCCTGGGACATCAAGTATCTGCATCAGGTATAAGTCCTTTAGATTCTAAAGTCCAAGCAATAGCACAGTATCCAACTCCTAGGACCGTTAAAGAGCTACGTCGTTTTTTAGGTATACTAAACTTCTTCAGACGCTTTATACCTAACGCTGCACTAATACAATCACCATTGCACGCTTTGCTATCTGGTCCTAAAGTCAAAGGATCTCACCCAGTCGAGATGACAGCTGAGTCACTACGGGCTTTCCAAAAATGTAAAGATTCGCTGTCACAAGCCACACTTTTAGCTCATCCTGACCCCGCAGCAGAGTTGGCTATCACTACTGACGCTTCCGACTTAGCTATTGGAGCTGTTTTACAACAGAAAAGAGGACGTAACTGGGAACCACTGGGCTTCTATTCTCACAAACTCAGCAATGCCCAAAGAAAGTATAGCCCTTACGATAGGGAGTTATTGGCTGTTTACGAAGCTATTAAATACTTTCGCCATATGGTCGAAGCTCGAAAATTTACAATCCATACCGACCATAAGCCCTTGACTTTTGCTTTCGTCACCGTCAAAGAAAAGCTAACCCCGAGGCAGTACAGATACCTGGACTTCATTGCTCAGTTTACGACAGATCTGAAGTACATACCAGGAAGAGACAATGTCGTAGCTGACGCTCTGTCGAGAATAGAAGAGGTTAC
Source organism: Pyrrhopyge crida (assembly GCA_018247035.1). NCBI lineage: Eukaryota > Metazoa > Arthropoda > Insecta > Lepidoptera > Hesperiidae > Pyrrhopyge > Pyrrhopyge crida. The sequence goes on along the minus strand of DWEP01000008.1, from coordinate 7,893 downwards.
TACTGTCATCGACTACAAATTACTAGCCCGAGCACAAGACACTGACGCTGAACTACAGGAGTTGCTACAGAAAGGCTCTTCACTAAGATTAGAGAAAGTAGTTTTACCGGCTGCTAAAATATCCCTATATTGCGATATATCCCAGAAGGAGCCACGTCCATATGTACCTGCCGCATTCAGAAAGACCATTTTCGAAGCCCTGCATCAATTCAGTCACCCAGGATCTACAGCTACAGTGCGACTGGTAACACAGAGATTCGTATGGCCAGGGATACGTAAGAACTGTAGAGAGTGGACTAGACACTGCATACAGTGTCAAAAATCCAAAGTCAACCGTCACACTAGCGCTCCTTTATCCTCATTCCCCATCCCTCCGTTGAGGTTTTCTCATATACACCTCGACATCGTAGGGCCTTTAACACTTTGTTCTGGTTACAGATATCTCCTCACAGTCATCGACAGATATACCCGATGGCCTGAGGCGTTTCCTCTCCAGGACATCTCCGCAGAAACCTGTGCCGCTGCTGTAGTCTCTTTGAGAGCCATCTTTTCAAGGCCCTGACATTTCTGGTTGGAGCGCAACACCTACGTACTACTTCCTACCATCCAACTGCAAACGGCATCGTCGAGTGATATCATCGTCAACTCAAAGCGGCGATAATGTGCCACAGTACATCTTCATGGATCGAGGCCCTTCCATTGGTACTCTTAGGTATACGGAGTGCATGGAAAGAGGATCTACAGGGTTCGAGCGCTGAACTGTTGTACGGCGAACCCCTTCGCTTACCAGGTCAGTTCCTTTCTCCCACTGATGACTATCAGGCTGCAGATAGTACTCAGTTCATCACACGACTACGAGCACACATGGCGAAGCTTACTCCGAGACCAACTTCATGGCACAGACCTACTCCCTTCTACTTACCCAAAGATTTAAACACTGCTTCACATGTCTTCTTACGTCTAGATCACGTGCGCCGATCACTCGAACGACCTTATGCTGGACCTTATAAGGTACTGAAAAAGTCAACAAAGTATTTCACAATAGATATAAGAGGCCAAAGAAATAACGTATCAGTTGATCGACTAAAACCAGCATATTTGCTGAAGGACGTTAATATACCTACTACACCTTTTTCAATTCTAAATGTTCCAGAGGACGTCAGACGCACCGTTAAACTTCCAGAGGCTGCGAAAACTACGATAGTACAGACGAGGAGTGGCAGAAGAGTACGCTTTCCAGATTACTACCGACCATAGCCATGGTCTCGGCGGGGAGTAATGTAGTGGTAAATTGTACCAAACATAGGAGCGGGCCGCGACAGCTTTACGCTACGCTCGTGAAGTTTGAACCGCCGCCCGACGCATCGACGGTGCCTGGTACCGGCCGACACGGGCGGCTCGCCTACCAACGCGCTCCGAGCCCCGCTTCCAGTCGGTTCCCTATCTGTCGTCGCGCGCGAACATTATATTTTGCTAATTGTAATCAGTACGGAATAAATCATTAATCTATCAAATTAATTTTATTAAGTTTATATTGGAAGCCACAAGTGGTGACCTACCGACTACGAACATAGCTTTTGTGAAGGATGTCTGAGCAAGAAGCAAACAATGGTGACGAAAAATGTGCTGGTGGCACAAGCGACGTGTTCCGAGTGGGCGTGCGAATACCACCATTTTGGCCGGAGGAACCCGCGTTATGGTTTGCCCAAATAGAAGGTCAGTTTACCATTTCTAACATTACATCAGACACGACTAAATTTTACTACGTGGTAGCGCAACTTGATCACCACTTCGCCGCTGAAGTCAAAGACATTATTATCAATCCCCCTAAAGATTTTAAATATGAAAAGCTGAAGCAGGAACTGATTAAAAGATTATCAGCTTCTCAAGAGAGGAAAGTTAAGCAATTAGTCATGCACGAAGAACTGGGTGATCGGAAACCTTCGCAATTTTTAAGACATTTGCAAGATCTTGCAGGCCCATCTATACCTTCAGATTTCCTCAAGACGCTGTGGTCAAGTCGCCTACCACAAAACATTCAAACCGTTATTGCTTCACAGACTGATCTTCCGCTGTCCAAGTTGTCGGAGCTAGCGGATAAAGTGCATGACATCGCACCCGCGGTTCCTCAAGTGGCAAGCGCTTCTGCAACTACGTCAACGGCCTACAACAACGACCTGCACCACCAGATCAGTGAGTTAACCAAACAAGTTGCATTGTTAACATCACATTTCAATAAAAACAGATATTCTCGTCCGACTACTCGATCCACGTCAACGGGAAGGAATAAACGCGCGAGAAGTAGGAGTCGCCCCAGACAGCCACCAACAGGACACCCGTATTGCTGGTATCATTTTACTTTTAACTCTAGAGCCAAGAAGTGCAACCAACCATGCTCGTACGAGGCGGAAAACGCCCAGGGCAGTCGGAAGTAGCGGCCAACGACTGCCCATCATCTTCATCAGGCCGTCTATTTATTGCCGATCGAACGACAAAAATGCTGTTCCTAGTGGACACTGGATCGGACCTGTGTGTTTTTCCTCGATCAGCTATGAAGACGCCCTGCACTAAAACTAAGTATGACTTAATGGCAGCTAATGGTACTATTATTAATACATACGGACCAGTACATCTAAAGCTGGACCTAGGTTTGAGGCGATCATTTAGTTGGAGTTTTACCGTTGCCGACATTTCAAAACCAATCATCGGAGTTGATTTCTTGAGCTTTTATAATTTATTGGTAGATTGCAGAAATCAACGTCTGGTAGACAACACAACTTCACTCACAGTTGCTACCCCAAGATCCAAACAAGCAGAAGTCATTGACTCAATTAAAGTCGTGTCGGGTACTACCGAATACCACGAGCTATTACGCGAATTTCCTGATACTACCAGACCTGCAGGTATGCTCACCAAGCCCAAACATAGCACTGTCCATCATATCCGGACTACCCCAGGCCCACCAGTCTCTTGCAGACCTCGCCGACTGGATTCAGAGCGTATGCAAATCGCCAAACGGGAATTCGAAATGATGATGTCAAGTGGTATTGCTAGACAATCAGAGAGTCCGTGGTCATCTGCATTACATCTGGTAAGAAAAAAAGATCAAGGATGGAGACCTTGTGGTGATTATAGAGCTTTAAATGCAAGGACAATCCCCGACAGCTACCCCATTCGCCATATCCACGATTTCACTTACCAACTCTCAGGAAGTACCATTTTTAGTACCATCGACTTAGTCAAAGCATATAATCAGATAGCTGTCAATCCAGATGATATACCCAAGACAGCGATAACGACTCCATTCGGCTTATTCGAGTTCACTCATATGACCTTTGGCCTTAGAAATGCCGCTCAGACTTTCCAAAGGTTCATAGATGAAGTTCTCCGCGGGCTGGAATTCTGTTTTGGATATATAGACGACATTCTGGTATTTTCCTCATCTAAGGAGCAACATAAAACCCACCTGAGACTATTATTCGAGCGACTACAATACTATGGCGTTTTGGTTAACACTGGCAAGTGTGTATTTGGGCAGAGCCAAGTGACATTCCTGGGACATCAAGTATCTGCATCAGGTATAAGTCCTTTAGATTCTAAAGTCCAAGCAATAGCACAGTATCCAACTCCTAGGACCGTTAAAGAGCTACGTCGTTTTTTAGGTATACTAAACTTCTTCAGACGCTTTATACCTAACGCTGCACTAATACAATCACCATTGCACGCTTTGCTATCTGGTCCTAAAGTCAAAGGATCTCACCCAGTCGAGATGACAGCTGAGTCACTACGGGCTTTCCAAAAATGTAAAGATTCGCTGTCACAAGCCACACTTTTAGCTCATCCTGACCCCGCAGCAGAGTTGGCTATCACTACTGACGCTTCCGACTTAGCTATTGGAGCTGTTTTACAACAGAAAAGAGGACGTAACTGGGAACCACTGGGCTTCTATTCTCACAAACTCAGCAATGCCCAAAGAAAGTATAGCCCTTACGATAGGGAGTTATTGGCTGTTTACGAAGCTATTAAATACTTTCGCCATATGGTCGAAGCTCGAAAATTTACAATCCATACCGACCATAAGCCCTTGACTTTTGCTTTCGTCACCGTCAAAGAAAAGCTAACCCCGAGGCAGTACAGATACCTGGACTTCATTGCTCAGTTTACGACAGATCTGAAGTACATACCAGGAAGAGACAATGTCGTAGCTGACGCTCTGTCGAGAATAGAAGAGGTTACTACTGTCATCGACTACAAATTACTAGCCCGAGCACAAGACACTGACGCTGAACTACAGGAGTTGCTACAGAAAGGCTCTTCACTAAGATTAGAGAAAGTAGTTTTACCGGCTGCTAAAATATCCCTATATTGCGATATATCCCAGAAGGAGCCACGTCCATATGTACCTGCCGCATTCAGAAAGACCATTTTCGAAGCCCTGCATCAATTCAGTCACCCAGGATCTACAGCTACAGTGCGACTGGTAACACAGAGATTCGTATGGCCAGGGATACGTAAGAACTGTAGAGAGTGGACTAGACACTGCATACAGTGTCAAAAATCCAAAGTCAACCGTCACACTAGCGCTCCTTTATCCTCATTCCCCATCCCTCCGTTGAGGTTTTCTCATATACACCTCGACATCGTAGGGCCTTTAACACTTTGTTCTGGTTACAGATATCTCCTCACAGTCATCGACAGATATACCCGATGGCCTGAGGCGTTTCCTCTCCAGGACATCTCCGCAGAAACCTGTGCCGCTGCTGTAGTCTCTTTGAGAGCCATCTTTTCAAGGCCCTGACATTTCTGGTTGGAGCGCAACACCTACGTACTACTTCCTACCATCCAACTGCAAACGGCATCGTCGAGTGATATCATCGTCAACTCAAAGCGGCGATAATGTGCCACAGTACATCTTCATGGATCGAGGCCCTTCCATTGGTACTCTTAGGTATACGGAGTGCATGGAAAGAGGATCTACAGGGTTCGAGCGCTGAACTGTTGTACGGCGAACCCCTTCGCTTACCAGGTCAGTTCCTTTCTCCCACTGATGACTATCAGGCTGCAGATAGTACTCAGTTCATCACACGACTACGAGCACACATGGCGAAGCTTACTCCGAGACCAACTTCATGGCACAGACCTACTCCCTTCTACTTACCCAAAGATTTAAACACTGCTTCACATGTCTTCTTACGTCTAGATCACGTGCGCCGATCACTCGAACGACCTTATGCTGGACCTTATAAGGTACTGAAAAAGTCAACAAAGTATTTCACAATAGATATAAGAGGCCAAAGAAATAACGTATCAGTTGATCGACTAAAACCAGCATATTTGCTGAAGGACGTTAATATACCTACTACACCTTTTTCAATTCTAAATGTTCCAGAGGACGTCAGACGCACCGTTAAACTTCCAGAGGCTGCGAAAACTACGATAGTACAGACGAGGAGTGGCAGAAGAGTACGCTTTCCAGATTACTACCGACCATAGCCATGGTCTCGGCGGGGAGTAATGTAGTGGTAAATTGTACCAAACATAGGAGCGGGCCGCGACAGCTTTACGCTACGCTCGTGAAGTTTGAACCGCCGCCCGACGCATCGACGGTGCCTGGTACCGGCCGACACGGGCGGCTCGCCTACCAACGCGCTCCGAGCCCCGCTTCCAGTCGGTTCCCTATCTGTCGTCGCGCGCGAACATTATATTTTACTAATTGTAATCAGTACGGAATAAATCATTAATCTATCAACTTACTTTTATTAAGTTTATATTGGAAGCCACAGACGCTATCAGCCTAGTAACCGACTCCGCTAGACAAGCGGTGGCAGGGGCCAGATGGAAAGGCGGCTCCAAGAAGTACTGCTTGGTTGCAACCATATACATAAAAAATGCATTCAACTCGGCAAAATGGGATGTAATAATGAAAGCCCTCGTAGACATGAAAGTCCCAAACTATCTTCGGAACATAGTTGCCAGCTACTTCACAGAGAGGGTTCTTATATACGATACTGATAGTGGACCGAAAAAGTACGAGGTCACTGGAGGGGTGCCGCAAGGCTCAGTATTAGGCCCTCTACTGTGGAATATTATGTACGACGGCCTACTGAAATGTAGAGTGCCGAGCGAAACACAACTAGTTGCATATGCTGACGACCTGGCGGTGGTAATAATAGCTAAACACCTGGAGGAAGCAAATTGGGCATTCGACAAAACCTTCCAAGTAATCCGCGACTGGATGACCCTATCCGGACTGGAAATGGCAGAACACAAGACAGAGGCCGTACTAATAACTAGCAGGAAACAAATTGAGTCAACCTCGCTTAAAGTCGGAAATTATGAACTTAAGACGCAGCCACATATCCGCTATCTAGGCGTAATGATTGACTCCCGCCTCAGTTTCAAAAAGCATGTTGAACACATAGCGAATAAAGCAACGGCGGTGGCAACAACATTAGCCCGACTTATGCCGAATGTTGGAGGCCCCAAACAAAAACGAAGGAGACTATTGTCATCGATAGTCGCATCAATGCTCCTATATGCCGCTCCAGTCTGGTCTGATGCACTGAAAAAACAAGAATCAAAGCACAAAATGTCATCAGTATACAGAGTAAGTGCCTTACGCGTTGCCAGCGCCTTTAGAACCGTGTCCATGGAGGCGGCATGTGTCATCTCTGGAATGCTTCCGATAGAGATATTGACCGAGGAGCGAAAAAATCTTTACCAGCGCAAAAAGGACAACGTCAACCTTGGAACTAACGAACTAAAAATTGACGAGAGACGCAGAAGCATCCAGAGGTGGCAGCTGCTGTGGGATACTTCACCCAAGGGAAGATGGACTCACCGCATATTACCGAATATAGAACCATGGGTTACCCGCGAACATGGGGAAACTAACTATTACCTCACCCAGATGTTCTCCGGACACGGTTGTTACCGGGAATACTTGCACCGGTTTAAACATGAAGATTCCCCAGAATGCCCAACCTGCATTGGAGAGAGTGAAAATGCTGAACATGTATTCTTTTCATGTCCAACCTACAAAGAAGCCCGAGAAAGTTGGGAAAACTCAATTGGACGACAAATATGTCCCGAAATTCTAACTGAGGCGATGCTCTCGTCTAAGAAGGCTTGGGAAGCAACGAGCGCCTTCGCTATGACTGTTTTGAAAGACCTGCGGAGAAAAGAGCAGGCCCGTAAAGGATTGACCTTGTAGAAGGTTAATGGAAGATACAGCTTTGGCTAACAATCCCCCTGTGAAGTAAAGCCTCGCGGCCATTCCACGGGGATCAGGATATAGTGAAGAAAGAGGGTTTTTAGTCGGTAGGGGCGATGTAAGACCGAGCCCGACATACGAGACCACAAGGCCTTATGATACGCAAGCGTATTTTTAACCTCTATAAAAAAAATACAGACACACAGACACACACACACACAGACACACACACACACACACTAACGCCCAGGCTCATACACATATACATGAACACACATTATTTCATTTGTTTCGACTATTGTTTTCCACTATGATATTATTATACTACATATAATGTAATGTACCAATGTACTGTAACCATATAGTATTAAGATGTTATTAAAATTTCATATCTCCTAAGTCGTTTCATTGTATCATACGGCTCGCCATTAGCTACCTTTTTTCTTTCAAGGCGTTATTACAGTACAATAATCCTGTGGCTTGCAAAATAAATGTCGGATGAGGCAAATATGGTTGCCTGTCAAAACAGACGGGGCTTTGTAATGGATGTAATGGACTGTTCGTATTTAGGTAATCCAAACATTTTCCCGGCTACTTTTGTGTATATCACAGTTTAGTTATCATTTATCTTCTTATCTAGTTGTGTGTTGACTTCATAAAAAAGGAGTAGGTACGATATA
>DWEP01000007.1:0-11068 GCA_018247035.1 Pyrrhopyge crida | reverse complement strand
ACTTTTTCATGTCATCGGCCCACCTAGAGGATGGTGACCTGCTCTTTTTACCAAAACGTGGTCAACACTCGATGACCGTTGCTATGTTAATTTTGTTATATACGCTGATACATGGCCAAGTGGGCTTCAAATGCACAGCCTTCGGCTAATTTATATAGCAGAAGAGTTGCATGAGCTGACAGTCCTGACCTTATTATGAGTTTTTAATGTTTCCTTTGAAATACTGAATAAAGGCTGTTCCCCTGTACTAGACGTTATATAAATAGCATTTACAGATTGATGTATATTTGTAAGTAAAATATTTTCATAAAGAAATATCAGGCTAAATATTACCTTGTATATGTCATGTTATAAGCCAGAGAACGCTTGTCTCCAAGTCCCAGTAATAAAGGCGCAAAGTTTGGACGTTTTTGCGCGGGACTTAGTGCGAGATGTCGGGATATCGGGCAATTTGAAAAATGGTTTTCTTTAATAAGGAGCTTACCTGTTCCCTGGGGATTAGGGGGTTTTTCCCGTTGGGATAAAACGGTCATATGAATGTACATAATGTTGCTACAAATGATTGTGTAGTCAGATCTAGATATTCTTAGTTGCATGAAGTAGGACTGTCGTGTTTGATCCAGAGATGTCGGAGTAGTAAAAAAGCTATAATTTTTTATTTTTATTTTTATTTTATTTTATTCACAAAATCCACAGCTTTTAACAATCTATATACTGTCTAAACTTATAATAAGGGTCTTGAAGCCAATTACGGATTTACAATATACATATTAAGCTAAAAAAGTCACAAAGTATACACCACGTTACTTAAAAATAGAAATATGAAATATAAAAAATATTCAAAAGTCAACACAGCGCTCAAAATTTGTTTAAGTGCAGAAGAGTGTGTATGTGTGTATGTATTTAAGAGTGAGTGTTCGTAAGAGTGAGTGCATGGAAGAGTGAGTGATTGTGTGAGTGTGTGTGTGTGAACGTGATACATAGTTTTAGTTTTATTATATAACGATATTTTTAAGTAGATATATAAATATGAACAAGATGAATGTAAATTATAATGTGTATGTACGAAATTAGTACCTGCTATAAAAACTTGCATGCCTTTATTTTATGACTGTATTTACTATTTAAATTTTAGACTAGTTTTTAATTTGACATTTTCTTACAAAGTATATTGGCAACTTCACGCTTGAATGAAATTTTACTTGAGTGAAAGATATCAACTGTATTAAATATTTTATTATATGTTCTATGAAGCCTATTGACAATCGAATTTCGAGCATAGTTAGTTTTTTTATGGGCAGTAGCAAAGATTGCCGTATGTCTAGTTCTTTTATTTGGAACACAAAAACTTAAAATTTGTGACGCTAGTTCACTACAGTCTATGTAGTTATTACATATGCCTTGTAGAAAGGACATATCAATTAGGGTTCGTCTGTTTTGAAGCGGCATACAATTGTAGTGGATGCTAGACTCGCTGTCATCTGAAAAGCGGCGGGAAAATCGAGAGTGTAGGTGCTTTAAAAATTTTAACTGAATATTCTCCAGCTTTTGAATATATGTCACATATTGAGGATTCCATATTATGCTACAATACTCGAGAATACTTCTAACATATGCAAAGTATAGTACTCGTAAACATCCAATATCTGAAAAGGGCTTGCTGACTCGTAAGACAAAACCTAAATTTTTGTATGCTTTCGCCACTATTGTATCAATATGTTCGGAAAATGTTAATTTAGAATCGATTTTTACCCCTAGATCAAGTACGCTATTCAATTCAGATAAAGTAAAATTATTTATTTTATAATTGTATTTAATAGGATTAATTTTTCGAGTATATGATACTAGACAACATTTCTTTAAATTTATACCTATACGATTTTCAATATAATAAGAGTTCAATCTATCAAGATCGGCTTGGAGGTTAAAACAATCAGTAATCCCTTTAATTTTCATAAAGATTTTTGTATCGTCAGCATACATTAAAAATTTTGCATGTTTAAAGCATCTACCTACATCGTATAAGTACGCGGCGTATAACAATGGTCCCAAGGTGGAACCCTGCGGTACGCCAGATGGAACCTTTATAATGTCAGAGCGTGAACTTCCTACCACTACAGCTTGACAGCGATTGCGCAGATATGACTCGAACCATCTCAACAAATTACCGTGAATACCTAGTTCGGATAATTTGCGCAGAAGGATACAATGGTCAACACGGTCAAATGCCTTCTCAAAATCCGTATATATTACATCAACTTGTGACCCACCGTCTATACTATTAGATACATAGTCTACAAAAACTCCTAGGTTAGTTGCAGTTGACCGGCCTTTTATAAATCCGTGTTGTTCAGAGGGAATCGAAATGGCAATTATTGGATATATATGAGCGTGGACTACTTTTTCACAAAGTTTACTAAGTACGTTCAGGATAGAAATGGGGCGGTAGTTCTCAATTGCTGATTTAAGGCCTTTTTTATAGATTGGTACAATGTACGCTGTTTTCCAAATGTGAGGAAAGTAGCCTTCCTGAAAACATCGATTAAAAATAAGTGAGATAGGGAGAGATAGAGAATCTGCACACTTGGTGAAAAATATTGTTGGAATATTGTCGCTACCTGCTCCTTTCGATGTGTCGAGATTTTTAATTAGCTTTAAAATATATTCTTTGGTAATTTTAATGTCGTGTATAGTAGAAATTTGAGATTGATTATTATGCGCATCATGTAAATTTAGATCAGAGGGCTTATTAAAATTTCTCTCAAAAAACTTATTAAAAGCGGAACAAATGTTAAAATTGTTACTGATAACTAAATTATTGAATGTCATCTGTTGAGGATAATTACATGTATTTTTTCTCTTAGATTTTACATATGACCAGAAGTATTTGGGGTTATTTTTAATTTTTTGTTGTGAACATTTTATATAGGATTTATAACATTTGGACTGCATTTCTTTTTGTCTACGTCTTAGTTCAGAAAATTGAGCATAGTCGTTCGGGTTTTTGTATTTTTTCCAGTGTTTGTGAACTTTGCTCTTTTCTTTAATTAAATTTTTTAACGGCCTACTATACCAAATGGGACAAGTGTGTACACCAGAGTGGTAAACCTGAGGAACATATGTTTGTATGCATTTATTTATAATTGCATAAAAACCATCTATTATAGTGTCTATATTTGTGTTATTGTTTGATATAAACGACCAATCCTGTTGAATTAACATTTCATTAATGATATTAAAGTCAGCACGCTCATAAATATGCTTTGTTCGCGATTGTGTTTTCAATGGAGGTATGAGGAAATCAGATGCAGTAATAATAAGTGAAGGGAGGTGACAGTCTTCATTGACAAGGTGGAAGTTGGATCTACGAACAGTAATGAACGAGTCTGAGAAAATTAGGTCTAGTATTTTATTACTGTTATTTAAGATGGCATTATATTGCATAAGACCTATGAAGGCTGTACGGCTGATGAGTTGTGATGCTGATTTCTGGACCTCTACAGGGCCTTTCCTAAGTATGACAGGTCCATCTTGTGTCCAGTCTATACACGGTAGGTTAAAGTCGCCTGCAAGTATAAACTGATCGTTGGGATGGGTATTACGTATTTGTGAAATAAGATTTAGAAACAATTCAGTTCTCTCTGAGAGTGCAGAGTTAGGGGGTATGTAAACAACTGCTATGTGGAGGTCATGCTCTAATCCCATAGCGTTAGAAGGAACCGTCACCCATACGCACTCAAGGTTATCACAGTGCCATTCGGATCTCATACGCGCATGTAAGTACGGTGCACACATTAACATGACCCCACCTCCCAACGACCCCCGGTCACGACGAAACACATTATATTGATCATTACATAATTCTGAATCCAGGATTCCGTCATAAAGCCACGTTTCTGTTATCATAACAACATCGTATTCGAGTAGTAGTAAATTATTATAAAATTCATTGGTCTTAGTCCTCAATCCCCGTACGTTCTGATAAAAAAGTTTTAATTCTTTCAGTTTAGTATCCATTGAAAAACAGGTTGACGATGCCAGCACTTATAATAGTTATAGCTATCATTTATATAATCAAGGTACTTAAAAATGTAGCAATGTATAGGCGTTAGGTATGAATAATTATGTTTAATAACAGTTTTTAAGTTACTTGGACTTAAGAGTAAGTTATAACTGGTTAAATTATGTGTAAATTTTTCTTGTAAATAAGATATTATTAATCGAAAATAAATTGTGTCATTATATATTTTATAGAATACTTTGTATTTATATTTGAGAATGTAATAAATATATGTATATAAGCAACGTGTTAGATGAATGCAGGTATATGTGATTATGGTGATGTTTATTAATGATTGTGAGTATAATGTATGATACGTGTGTGAGTTTTGGATGCGTGTTTTAATAGTGTTTAGTGTATCTAATATTGTTAATTGATGAAGAACCAAAGAATTCATAACAAGTGGATACCTTTTCACAAGTAATTTACGAAAAACTTTCAATAGGCACCAAATAAACAGGTATATAGGTTTTAAACAATTTTCACAATATCTGCCGAAGAAGATATGGAGATTGGAGGTGAAGCCTCGTTTTTTCGAACGAATATACGGCAGTTTTTTGTCCAAATGAATTTGTAATTTAGTTCCTTTACCTTTTGTTTGCATTGTGATAGAAGCATTTTATTTTCTTTTGTTAGATGTTCATTTATAAAAATCTTACTAGTTTCATATCCAATCCCCACATCACTGGCGTTTAAATTACGATGTTTACGGGCAGCGGCCATTATTTTGTCTTTAATAAAACGATGCTTCAACCGGGCGACAATAGGGCGCGCGCGCGCGGTGCTTGTGGCACGCCGCGGCTGCACGCGATGCGCAAACTCCACCTCAGAAAGTTCGATTGTGACTCCAATGTGCTTCGAAATCTTTTGTACAATAGTTAATGTGTTCTCATCCTTATCCTCTGGTATGCCTGAGATTTCGATATTTTGCAATCTGGCCCACTGTTGTTGCTTCATGTTATCGTTCTCCAGTGTCTGCACACGAGTTGTGAGGAGGATCAATTGTTCTTTGAGGTGTTTGTTCGCATCCTTGAGGCAGTGCAAATCCGATGTGGTGGAGTCTAAGTGCTTTTTTAAGTCATCGTATTGTAATATACGTCATAGACTCTGGAAATTCGGCAAAGCGACTATTTATATCTTTAAGCTGATTAGATACCATTCGAGTCAGTATTTTTCAAACATGACCTCCATTGCTATTCCTCCACCACTGCTATTGCATGTGCGCCGTGCGTATACGTGTTTGTGTCTGCTCCAAGTACTTATTGTTTTAATATTAGTAAAATGGATAAATTTGGGACCGCAGATATTCTAAAGATGATGCAGAGTCTTGTTCTACCATTGGAACTTAAAATAAACTCAGTTATCGAGATGGTTCGTGGATTAGAAGACAAAATCGATCGTTTGTTAATTCCTAATGAGGGGCTTAACAAAGTAACGAAAGTGGGTGACATGAAAAAAAGTAATGAGGATAACAACCAACGATGTTTAAGGAAGAGCGAAAGGCCATCGACGTCATCCGCCGTACTACAAACTATGCCATTGGAGAAACAAGGTGAGATGATAATGGTTATGACACGCCGTCAACGCGCCCGAGCTCAGGCATCAACCGAAATCGCCCGAGCAAGAACGGTTACTGACGAGGATACTACCGTTGGCACTGAGTCATCGACGTCCGCTGCACCGCCTGTGATCAAGGCGGTAAGTCAAAACTACCGAACGACAACAGTGCATGATGCATATACATTGCCAAACCAGGTATCGAATGAAGTGGGCGAAAATCAACAAAAAGAGCAATGGACAACTGTACGACGACGGAAGCAACGTCCAGTTATAAGAGGGATAGGTGAAGTCGGCAACGGGTTAAAAGGCATAGAAAAAACTCGGATGATTCATTTATGGTCGCTGAGCCCTGATACCACCTGTGAAAGTGTGCAAGAGTATATGAATAAGAAGAAACCGTCAGATACTCCGTACGAGGTTCAAAAATTAACACTTAAGCACAATAATTATGCGTCATTCGTAGTGTCTGTGCCAGAAAGCTCATTTTCGTTCTATATGGCAGCAGAAAATTGGCCACAAAATACGAGACTAAATGAGTGGTTTCGTAAAAGAGACAACAACGGTGCTTAACTCAGGAACAAAGATAGGCGCGTATTATCGTAGTGGAGATTTACCTATTTTGATATACTATCAGAATGTACGGGGATTACGAACAAAGTTACATGGTTTTTCAAATGAAATAGTAGCTTCGCAGGCAGATATTTTTCTTATATCTGAAACTTGGTTAACTTCGGGTATAGGCGATGCAGAAGTAGTCCCGCGTGGATATAATATTCTTAGAGCTGACAGACCAGGTTCAAGACGGGGGGGAGGTGTAGCTATTATATCCACATTACGGTATCAGTTGATAAATATACCAATAAATGTAGCTATGGAATATGACTTAATCTGTGCAAATATTTGTTTACAAAATAATTTATTAATAACTTTGCTTTGCATATATATTCCGCCACGTACAGATAATAGTAAGTACTCTTGTATATTTAAGACTATTGAAAATATTTGCAGGAAATATTCGAAAGTGTTAATCTGTGGAGATTTTAATTTAAGTTCATCAAGTGCTTATGTTCGGGCTCAATTTGAATATCTGCTGGCGGCAAGTGATTTACAGCAGGTAAATCGAATTGTTAATTGTAATAACAGGATGCTGGATGTAGTTTTAGTCAGTACACTGTTGGGTCCTGTCACGGTTCAGTGTGCGATTGATACGTTGATATTGCCAGATGCCTACCATCCTCCTCTGGAAATAACGATTGACCTGCACCAATATCCTAAACATGACATTTCATTTGTTAACCCGGATGTGGAATGGGACTTCAAAAGAGCTGATTTTCATAGTTTATATGAAAATATTAGAAACACGAATTGGCAGACATTGTATAGTATTAGCAATCCTGTAACAGCTGTCTCCAAATTGTATTTTATTTTAAACTGCTGTATAGATAACTGTGTTCCAATTAAATTACGTGCGGCAATACGACCTCGGTATTCTTACCCTGTGTGGTATACGCCTTTAACACGACGTTACATAAGATATAAAGCTCACTTCCATCGCTTATACAAGAAAACCGTTAGTACAAAATACCGGATTAAATTTTCATATTACAGAGCGCTAGTCAAGCTAAACATCAAATCTGATTATCGAAAATATAATACAAAAATGGCAAGGGATATACGACAATGTCCGTCGACTTTTTGGGGTTATGTAGCAAGAAAACGTACTAAAAGGAACAACCGTATAGCTGTTTTGAACAATGGAATTTCAGTTCCAGAATTAGAGTGTGCGCAATTATTTGCAAATTATTTTAGTTCCGTATATTCGAGTACACCTCCATCGCTTAATATACAGCAAGCTATGCAACTCGCGGGATGTTCCAATAGACGCATTCATATCGCTTCCTTAGCACTTGCAGATGTAGAACGGGCACTTAGGAATTTGAAACCTAAGAAGTCAGCTGGTCCAGATGGAATACCACCTTATGTTATTAAGGATTGCAGATTGGTATTAGCGGAACCATTATTGCATGTCTTTAACTTATGTCTACTGAACTGTTGCTATCCAGACACTTGGAAAATATCTCGGGTAGTGCCAGTTCCTAAAAATAGTTTCAGTTCAGAGGCAAGTGACTTTAGACCAGTAGCAGTATTATCAGTATTTGGTAAGTTGTTTGAAAGTATTTTACAACATCTGATTAGTTTACAGTTGGAAAGTCAATTATCTGACGTTCAGCACGGCTTTAGAGTCGGTCGCTCAACCACGAGTAATTTATTATCTTTTTACACCTACACTTCTGAAGCGGTTGACCATGGTTTCCAAGTGGACACCGCGTATTTTGATTTCAGAAAGGCGTTTGATAAAATCGATAATGACTTGCTTCTTCATAAGTTCGCAACTGCCGGATTTACTCCTGCCTTACTAAAATTCTTCTCCTGCTACCTCCGTAACCGGAGGCAGTATGTGCAGTACAATGGACATGTTTCAGATCTTTATTATACATACTCAGGGATTAGTCAGGGATCCAACCTGGGACCACTGGAATTCATAATTTTTATTAATGATTTACCAGATATCGTTAGTACAGCTCGTTGTCTGTTATTTGCAGATGACCTGAAGTTATTTTTAAAAATTAGGAACAAATTAGATTGTGATTTATTACAACAAGATATTCATAATGTAATGGATTGGAGTGAACGAAATAAGCTGATGTTTAACGAGGCGAAGTGCTCTGTAATTACGTTTAATAGTGCTCGTAAATTGGTAGAATATCAGTATATGCTGGGTGGGTCTGTTCTGGAAAGACAATTTGTGGTTAAAGACTTAGGGGTTACCTTAACTTGTAACCTCCATTTTGTAGAACACATTAAGGCAATAACCACTAAAGCGTACAGAGCTCTTGGTTTTGTTTTAAGGCAGTCAAAGGACATTGAATGCATAGAAGTGATAAAAATTTTATATAACTCTTTTGTCAGAAGTGTGCTAGAAACGAACGCAGTTATCTGGAGTCCACATGAGAATAAATACAAACTCATGGTGGAGAAACTCCAAAGAAAATTTTTAAGATGGCTTTATCATAGGCAGTACGGCTATAGTGTAGGATATCCCAATATTTATCCAAGCTTATTCATAAATGGCATGTTGGGATACGACTTACTGGAGGTGAGGCGGGATGTTGCTCAGTTAGAATACTTTTATAAATTAATTAAAGGAATTATATTTAATTCGACAGTACTTGAAAAAATTTCATTATTTGTGCCGGACAACTATACACGAGCACGTCGCCATAGATTGTTTGCGGCACCAGATTGCAAATTGGTGTTGGCAAGAAAATCGCCACTGGTCCGTGCTTTGACCATGCTCAATGGTTTGCTGGCTGGGAATCCATCAGTAGACATATTTCATTCGACACCGGCTGTATTTCATGAAGCAGCCATGAATTATGTTCAAAGTGTCTACACTACATAAGCGAATTGGGTTGAAGAAATCTGTAATGTTTATGTAATTATGTATGTATAAATAAATAAATAAATAAATAAATAAATATTACCGTTTGTCGTTTGATATTCGCCGTTTGTACGAAATCGCAGCCGCACCGGTCTCGGTTCTGACCGGGGGGTCAGGGGGGAGGGGTCCCCCCTTAACCGACTCTCACGGGATTACAATAGGCGAATGACATCATACCCAACAATAGATATTTTCGGGGACTCGTCGATGCAATTTAAAAAAAATACGATAATTATAACCACTTACTCGTATTATAGCTAAAATCAAAATTTAATTTGGTGACAAGATGATTATTTAATGGTTTGAGTGTGTAATAAAAATTGTAAGGTTAATATAATGAAATTGTAGTTATAACTATAATGTAATTATATTGTATTTGTAAATTATATTGTATTTATATTGTAACTGTAATTTAATGTAATGTAATTGTAAATTTTAATTGTAAAACGTAATTTGTATTTTAATTTATTGTAATATAAATTTTAATGTATTGTAACGCCATGTAACATCACGCCTGTAATCCCCGAAGCGGTAGGCAGAGGAGTGTAGTACTACACTCCCATGTTTCATCAGTTACGTTTAAATTTAAATGACACCCATAACTTTTATTAGCATCAGGAAAAACTATTTAATTCCCTCTGCAGTACCTACGTTTTCAGAGGAAATCAAAAGGAATGACGCGACATAGCCAGAAATTAAGATGCTTCTATGGCCAATTGAGAATGTTAAATGACATGGTTAAATTACTTACATACGTATAAATATGACATATGATATTGAAAATGTAGGATTGTAGTCGCATTTTTTAACTTCATAAATTATCAGCGGCTGTTGAAACAAACTGAATTAAGTATTTAGATATATTCAGCAGGGTGGGACGCTTGCCCCACCCTGGCTCTAACCTGTAAGGTACCTAACCAAACCTTAAACCTAAACTATGTGCTAACTACAATACTTATTATCCGTAAGAAAATTCACACACTTTAAGGTATAACCTTTGTGTATGAAAAAATTAACCAGGTATAGTTTGCTAGTTACATAATTATTTTAGACAGCTGCCCCACCCTGAGGCTATGGCTGGCTACGTTCATGGATATATCATAAATATTTAAACATCTTGGATGCTTGTCTTGAATGAATAAAGAAATATCTACCTTAGAAAAACTATTTATTTAGTATGATAATTTCAGTCAATGCAGAATCACTATCATTTTAGGACAAATCCAATAGACAAAAATCTTCTAATATGTATGATTTTAATCATAAGAAAATTAAAAATGTTTTACATATTACTTACTTAGCAGTATCCAGTAGAATTGTTGTCTGTTTTGCATTTTAATCTCTACGAATGCGACACGCATTAAAAATGCTTAAAACGTTTCGCCAACCACGCGAAATACATTAAAGAAATTGACAATTTGCTTGAAGTACCACATCGAGGTGAAATTAGATGCAGTCGAAAAAACTTAGCCGGCCCTCCGTGTCAGTGTTTGTTGTTGTATAGTAAGGCGAAATGATTTATGTTACCGCTCGGTTACAAATTAGAATCAAGAGAAACGCTTTAACCGTTATACAACTATGTATCTGGGTAACACAAATTAGCTTATGTCCAGTTTCTTTATATTGTTATATGGTACAAATACCGTATTTAATAAAAAATGCAAATGTGACGTCGGATAATACACAGCCACTTTGCAATGGACCCTAAACTAGGATTGTTTCAAACGACAAGAAAATGCTTCAACTTGATCGAAACCGCAGAGAAATTCGCTGATTCCGAACATTTACATATATTTAGTATAAAGAAATTCATAAAAAAAATGTTTTCTAAGATGTGTGTAGATGTGTGCCCGATATATGGCAATAGGCTCACCACCGGAGTAGGTGGGACCTAAAAGTAACTGGTGAAATGTGGGAGTGTAGTAATACACTCCTCTGCCTACCTC
>DWEP01000006.1:0-11157 GCA_018247035.1 Pyrrhopyge crida | reverse complement strand
TATTCCCCCTTTTGTATTCTATGTGCCTATTTGGCACTCCCCACTCCTCGACCCGCCCGCATGGGCCCTGCGTATTGGGTGGCGGTCTCCAACGCCGTGTACGCCACATTTCATACCGACGGGGACGGGCCGGTACGCGTCGCCTCCGGGACACGCCCTAGCCCGCTCTGCGGTACTTTTTCGGTCCAGAATTGGCAGCAGAATTGCTGGCAGGGTCGCGACGAGCATGCTTCTGGCACAGACCCCACTTCTAGTAATATTATAATATTACATACTCATATTTGCTCGTGCGTCTTGTTGAAAGAATGTGCCACATTATGGGCCCAGCGGTGTACAATGGGTTAACTTGTTATCACTTAAAATAAATTCAAAAAGAGGCGTTCATAATTTCGATATCGATAAAAAGGTAATATTAAAAGTTATAATTGAATGCCAGTTATATTTAGTGCTATAAGCTATAGGCAGAGGAGCGGGATGCAGCGTGCTTCATATACCTACCCACGCGGGACTACATCGCGTTCAACTGACGCTGTTCAAGCCTAAGCTGAACCCTATTTAATATAATGATATGATTATTGATCATGTAGATCTGAGCTCTATTTTTCTTGGTACATATTACGTGATGATTGACATAAATTGACATATTTTTTTTATTTGACAATCGATTGAAATAAAAAAAACACTAAATGTTAAATGAAGCCCATAATAATATAATCCTGAAACTACTTCCAAATCGGATAAGTCTTTTCTGAGATTAACCTGCACAAACATACAGACATACAGACAAGCAAACAAAATGAAAAACATTATTTTGGGTTCTCGTGCTTGTATAAAGGCACCCTATTATGAATGAATTTTTAAATATATTTGCCATGTACAGACAGCGATCAGTTAGGTTTATTATATGTATGTATAGATAAAACTGTAGTAGATTTTTGCTGTGCGGCTTTCACCCAAAAACTGCTGGACTTTGATTTTAGATGAAACTTCTTTTGTTATGTAGCTATTAGTCCCTGGCAACATATAGGCTATAATTTATTTTGAAAATCGGAATATCACATAGACTAACTAGAATATTGAATATATAGTATAAAGCCAGCGCCATCTATTGACTACCTGTCAAAGTACAATATAACATCTATGAAACATTGGAGTATTTATAACTTGGTAAGTATAACTTGTGTATAGCATTCATTTATTATTACTTAAAAAAATATGAAATATGAAAAGTGTTATGCGGTGCGAAGTTCGCCGGATCAGCTAGTTATTAATAGAGGACTAATTGGACTAATTGGACTGATGACATCTATATTTGCTAGATGTTTGGCTGTCTGATTGAGATTTTGCACTGAAATGAAGGTCTTCGTAAACTCTTTTTCGCCTATGAAATCGCGCGAGTGTTTTTAAGCCTGCTTTAAATTGTCTTAAAGCTCTTCATTAAATATTTTTGATGGCCTACCATAAACAGATTCGGGCCACAAGTGTTTTGTGAATTATTAACGAAAAATAAGTTGCCAGCAACTCTCCTCTGCAAACCCCTTCGGAGAAATACAATCCTGATGTAAAGTTGTACTAAGCCGTTCGCTAGAGCGGATCCATGCTTTATCTCCAAAATGTATACAGTACATGTTTTATCTATAAAATATCTCCGTCCGAAACGTTAAAGTAGGATATATTAATCTATAAGACTTGCGATAAATCGTAATAAATATTATAAATATGTAGTAAATCCTAACTATAAATAAAAATACTCAATATACTTATACACTAATAATAAAACTTTTAGACATGTTTGTTGTCGTCTGGCGACGCCTCTTGCGACAGTATAACGCCAATATAATGACTACGATGAAATTTAATACGACTATGAATGAAATTTAACGATTTATCTGAATAATGAAAGAAAAGTACAGTAAAGATTACAGTGAAACTTAAACTCAACAATAATTTTTGATCATTATTTATCAATAATATATTGACTGCCTTGAACAATTGCGATTTATTTTCCGATCTTTCGCACATTCGCACCGATGTGATCGCACATTATCATCAAAATATCATTTAAGGACTTAAGCCAATTTTTAACACTACAGCTGAACAAACACTACCCGGTGTATCTTCAATTTCGGTCTCTTTAAATAATGATTTTATCAAACCCACTATAATAGTTCGTGTGGTAGGTTATTCTGAGTCAGAATAGGTAAGTAAGATATATAGGTAGGTAAGAGGGTCAGAATTTCTGACCCTCTTACCGTTATAAAAAAATTAAATATTTGTGCTAATGCACACCTTGCATTCAAACGCGTTATAATGAATTCTATCCAAAAAATGGGATGAAGATTATTGTTATTGGAAAAAAAATTCTTCCTTACTGTCTATACGAATTACTGTCAGGTTTTCTTTTAATTTAACTCAAGGAAAATATCACAATATTATCTATTTTACTATAATGGTTAGAATCAACTTTGAGTAAAGTCAAATCATGTATCCATATATCCGTCCAGAGGAAAGAAGTAATAATTTAGCCGTATGTCGAGAAGTTTGAAATAAACTGTTGGTAACTTTTTAGGTAGTTTACTTAATAGGTAGCTAAAAAGGAAGTCAATTTATCTATATCCCAAAACCAGTGACTTTGCGACTTTGGGATTTAGTAGACTGGTAGACTTTTAGGGTTTGCTAAGGAGAACACAACGTCATTCTAAATCCAATATGGCGGACTAGTTTTTTGTTTCTTAATATTAATTTGGCCTCTGAAATACAACATGCAATGAGCATTGCATAGTACAAGGGCAATGTACACGTTTGGGGTACCGATAGATGTGAAAATCAGATTAATGTTAACAGTTTTAATTAATATAACTGTTACGGACAAATGATACCATTTTTGATTTTCCTTTGTGTTTGTATCAAATTGTTAGCGGTAAGATCCACATACTCACTGATTGTAGTTTTAAGATTGTAATTAGCCTGTGCCACCCATTGTAATCGCTTTGTATGTGTATAAGTGTAAATCGTGTTAGTACATAAGAGTTTGATTATGTAGCTAGAATTATGTATTAGAGAATCACTAGTTAATAAGTTTGTTTTGTTGATATCTCCTTCTAGCTCGTAAGTGTGTTTCATATGTAAGCGCCTCTCGCTCTAATCATGTATCTATCACGTATGAACTTTGTACCCTTGCCTCTTATGTTTCCTTATAACTCTGTCCTTTTACTAAATGTTGATTGGTTAAAAATAAGAGAAATTTTAAATTATTTTGTGTATATAAGGCGAACCATTCGCCTAGATTTTCATTCCGCTCCGAACAATTGTGATCAACGCACCTCAAGAATAAAAGTATACAGTCCACGAAGAAATGTTTTATTGAGCTCCCAGGACCTCACAAGTTGGTCCTTCGAGCCGGATCTTAAGCAAGCCAGCAAGCCAGCAAGCCAGCAAGCTAGCAAGCCAGGGGGCTAGCCATACGGATAGGGAATCCGGACGGGAACGAGGCTCCTCGACGTCAACGTGGGTGGCACAAGCGCCACGTCTTTACATTCCCACGGTGAATTGGGACTCACCGGGGCCGATACGACGACGCATCGGGACAACAATCGTCGACTCTACGCAGCGACATCGCAGCTTGGGCGCCTCTACGGGTCAAGCGGACCGGGACGCCAGCGACTGCACAGCGCTGCGAGACGACGCGTCGAGCACGCCAGGGACCTGCGGCGCACGGCGCTACGGTCCTCGTCTGTAAAACGCGATTACCGCGGCTCGGTGTCTGTAACCACCTAACGGTGCCAAACGGTTACAGGCCCGGGTTTAACGCCTCACGGCGGTGTGGTGCGTGGTGCGACACCACCAGTCTAAGCGTAGACTGAAGTTGCACTTCCTCGCTAGTAAGGAAACACGTGTTGCGGGGGCCGGACTGTAGGCACTGCCAAAGGTACCGGACATTCCAGCCGGCTACCGAGCACCCCGTACTGCGTTTTTTCCCTCTGCTAGGAGGATCCCCCTCGTACCCCTACCCTTATCCATTCCGGAGAGAGCGAACGCAGGCTTGCGAGCCGGCACCTCTCGAAGGCTGTTAGGGACTGATAGAGAGGTAGGGACCGATAGGGACGGGCAACGATGACGACGCGCAGTCCTCCGGTTACCAGGAAGAAGACCGCCGCGTTACGGGTATACGAGGATTACCCGGCGTCACCCTCCGAACCTCCGCGTAACGTGGCACTGTCGGAACCTACGAGCGCGATGGAACCGACAACTGCGTCCGCGATAGAGCCTACGACCGCGACTACGCGCCTCGAAACTCATGCTACGGGGCCCGCACGCGCACCCTCAGTGTGCTCGCGGCGATCTACGGCCAGCGCAATGGCACGTATCAAACAAGCGGAGTTCGAAGCCGAGAAACAATTGGTAGAGCTCCGGCGGCAGGAACTGAAAATGCAGTCGGACTTAGTTAAAAAACGGTTAGCCGCGGAGATCGCCACGATACGCGAGGAAACCGACCACGAAAGCGTCGCGAACGTAGAGCCCATCGACGTAGATAGGCGCGTAGAGAAGTGGCTAAACGACAGCCACCCACGGGGGGAGCCGATAGAGGCCGACACGTACCCTGAAACACGGGTAATGCCACAAGAACAGCCGACCCCTCATAGAGTAGCGTTCGACATAACATCAACGCGTCCGCGAGACGACCGAATAGGGAAGCTAGCGGACGCGTTAGAAAAAATGGCGCGAAACCGTCCCCCATCGCGGCAAGTGCAAGAGTTGCCGATTTTTAACGGCGACCCCCGCGAATGGTTGCCGTTCAAGGCCGCGATGCGGGACTCTACGGAATTGTTCCAATTAACGCCGGGTGAAAATTTGGCAAGGCTACGAGCGTGTCTACGGGGGGAGGCTAGGCAGGCCGTGTCGGCGCTCTTATACGCCGCGTCAGAACCGACCGCGATTATGCAAACACTAGAGCAATGTTACGGTCGGCCCGAAATGATTATAGATCAGGCGCTCGATGAAATTAATAAGCTACCGCGCCTAGGATCTGCGGCGAGCGAATTAAATGCGTTCGCTGTGAAATTGCAGAACATCGTAACGGTGATTTCGTGCATCGACGAGCGAGGCTACCTGACGAATCCGATGTTGGCACGTAGTGTAACGGACAAGTTGGGGCCTCACGTAAAATCACGATGGTGTGACTATGCCGATGAGCACGGCAGTAAATCAGAGTCAGAAATAGTCACACTATCAAAGTTCCTTATGCGTGAAGCGGACAGAGCTATGCGACACGCGTACACCGCGACTACAAGTACGCGGCTCACTCCACAACCACGGCAACCGCGGCCGTTAGAAATACGGCCAGATAGAGTCCGCCGTCCGGTGTTTGCTACAGCAGAGGGTCCAAATAAGGGACAGATTACGTGCCTCTGCTGCGGGGCTGGGCACCGGACGACAGAATGCGGCAAATTAGCGGCAATGCCAACGCAGGCGAGATGGGAGTGGGCAAAGGAGTCGCGCGTGTGCTATCGGTGCTTGAATAGCAAGCACCGCCGCTTCACGTGTAGGAGCAAATGCTGCGGTATCAATGAGTGTAGGCGGCCACATCACGCGTTGCTACACACCGATCCGCGGGGAGAAAACGGTGGCGATAAGGTAGAGTCCGTGACGGCGGCGTCGGCGCACACGCCTACGATGCCTATGCGAGTGCTGCTCAAGGTGTGCCCAGTCACCCTATGCGGTGACAACGGTAGGAAGGTTCACACGCACGCCTTACTAGACGAGGGCTCCACGGTCACGTTGGTGGACGAGGAGGTCGCGAACGCACTGGGGGCACAAGGGCCTATCCATGCGCTCCATATAGTGGGAGCGACCTCGAGCCAACAAGAGCCCGACAGTCGTGCGGTGAACCTACGAGTCCGGGGCCAGAGCAGTCACTCGCACGAGATTAAAGCCCGCACGGTACGAAACCTCACGCTCGGCAAACAAACTATAAGTGCCGAGCTATTGCGCCACCCACACTTGAAGAAAATACGCCCCGAGGTCGTGTGCTATAGCAACGCAAAGCCCCGCATATTAATAGGTGCCGATAACTGGCACCTAATAGTGTCGCGCAAGTTAGTAACCGGCAGTAAAAGGCAGCCGGCCGCGTCGCTCACTCAGCTGGGATGGGTGTTGCACGGTGCCGCTCCGCGAAGCGTTATTATGGACGGGGCGGCCGTATTACACGTGCACACGCAGCCGTGCCCAGAGCGTTCACAGGCGGACGATCGATTGAGCAACTTAGTAAAATCGCACTTCGATCTAGACGCACTGGGCATAGCCGCGCAACGCAAACCCAGGCCCGCTGAGGTGCGCGCGGAGCGCATAATGAACAACACTGCCAGGCGCGTCAACGGGCGCTATGAAGTAGGCCTGCCGTGGATTAGCGACGATATAACTTTACCGCCGAGCTACGATATGGCGCTGTGCCGCCTGAGAGGCATCGAACGAAAAATGGATCGGTCACCACAGTTCAGAGAGGCCTACACTAAGCAAGTAACTGACCTGCTAGACAAGGCCTATGCGGAGCCCAGCTCTGTCGTAGACAACGACAGGCTGTGGTACTTACCGCACTTCGCGGTGACCAACCCCAATAAGCCGGGGAAAATAAGAATGGTGTTCGATGCCGCGGCACGCGCCAACGGAGTGTGTCTCAACGACATGCTATTAGACGGGCCGGATCTGCTACAGTCCTTGAACGGAATATTGTATGGCTTTAGGACTCGACGTGTAGCAGTGACGGCCGACATACGGGAAATGTTCCTACAGGTGAAAATAAGGCCAGAGGATCGCGTGGCACAACATTTCCTGTGGAGGGGTGACAACCGTTCGGATCCCCCTCAGAGATACCTAATGACATCGATGATTTTCGGAGCTCGCAGCTCGCCGTTCTTAGCGCATAGCGTGCGTAATCGAAACGCAGCGGAATTTAAGATTTCACATCCGTTGGCATACGACGCTATGACGCGAGCTACGTATATGGACGATTGGATCGACAGCTTCGATACCGAAGACGCGGCGATGCGCACCATCAAAGAGGTGCGCCACGTGTACGCGCACGCGAAATTTGAACTAGCGGGTTGGAGCTCAAACAGCGCGAGAGCTCTGAGCGACATCCCAGTCGAAAGCCGCGCTCACGCCCCAAAAGAGCTCGCGTCTAACGCACTTGAATGCGATAAGACGCTGGGAGTGCTGTGGCTGCCGAGGCACGACGCCCTCGGTTTTAACACGCAGATGAACAGAGTGCCGGCAGCCGTAAAGAATTTAGAGCGCACTCCCACGAAGCGCGAGGCGCTGAGCGTGGTAATGTCGATTTTCGACCCGCTAGGTCTGTTGAGTCCATATACAATAACGGCGAAAATCATCTTACAAGAGCTGTGGAGGGAACGAATCGGTTGGGACGAACCCCTCCCCCACGAGCAGGCCACTGCGTTCGCCGAATGGCACCGAGACTTAGAATATGTGGCTGCGCTACAGATACCGCGGTGTTACGACGCTCGCGATGATATCACGACACGACAGTTGCACGTTTTCTGCGACGCGAGCGAGCAGGCCTACGCAGCGGTAGCTTATTGGCGTTTTAGCAACGACCGCGGTAAAATTACGGTGGCATTAGTAGCCGGTAAAGCTAAGGTCGCGCCACTTAAGGCGCAAAGTATACCGCGCATGGAGTTGCAAGCGGCTCTAATAGGTGCTAGATTAGCCGCAGACATAATAAACAAGCATCCATGGAAAGACGCGTTGACCTTCCTATGGACCGATTCAAAAACAGTATTACACTGGATTAGGAACGACGCGGTCCGCTACACGCCCTACGTAGCTCACCGACTGAGCGAGATAGCAGAGACGACGCGCACAGAGCAGTGGCGGTGGACGCCAACCACCGCCAACGTAGCCGACGACGCGACGCGGGCGGGAAACACGCAATTAAGCCGTTTGTCTCGGTGGTACACTGGCCCTCCATTTTTAAACGCAAGCGAGGAACAGTGGCCAGTCGAACCCGCGACAAGCGTACCACCGACCGAAATACACGCGAATTATGCGACCGAACAAACGAGCTTGATTGACGTGTCGCGTTTTTCCTCATACGACCGGCTAGTGCGCTCTCTCGCTCACGCGCTACTGTTTTTGGAACGGTGCAGGAAGGTCGTGGTGCGACCTAGGCTAACGATAAAACATATACAGGAGGCCGAGCGACTCCTTATACGGGAATCGCAACGCATTAGCTTCGCGGCGGAATTACGTCGATTAGAGGCCGGCAAACGCGTAGACCGTACGAGTAGGCTTTACAAGTTAGACCCGGTATACGACCGCGACGGTCTGATACGGCTGAACGGAAGGATAGACGCGGCTAATATACCGGCGCAGTTAAAAAACCCGCCCATAATGGACGGATCCAGTCCGGTCATGCGGCTCTACATACGGCGCGAACACGTCCGTAACAATCACGCAGGCCGCGAGCAAATAGTGAATAATATTAGGCGGCAATTCTGGGTACTGAGATTACGCCCCGCGGTACGCGCAGTAATTAGAAGGTGCGTAACCTGTAAAGCCCGCCGGGCGGCGCCGAAGGACCCAGTGAAAGGAGACCTACCAGCATGGCGGTTGCGGTCATTCACGCGACCATTTTCCTACTGCGGCGTCGATTGTTACGGACCCATGTGGGTAACCATAGGCCGACGAAAAGAGAAACGGTGGGGCATGCTATTCACATGCCTAGTAACGCGGGCCATCCATCTAGAAATAGTAGCGAGCCTGAGTACGGACTCCGCGATAATGGCGGTCAGGCGGATGGCCGCGCGACGAGGTATGCCCCACACGATGGTCTCAGATAATGGAACTAATTTTCACGGCGCGGACGTTGAGCTTAGAAAAGCGTATTCGGAATGGTTACCCGCATTGGAGAGCTACGCATTGACCAAAGGCATGGACTGGCGCTTCATCGACCCCGGCGCTCCTAATCAGGGCGGGGCCTGGGAACGGATGATAAGAAGCGTAAAAACCGCGATGCTAGTGACGCTAACGGAGAGAGCACCTAAAGAGGAGGTGCTAGCCACGCTGACGGCTGAAATAGAACATACGGTGAACTCGCGACCGCTTACGCACGTTCCGGTGAACGCGGACGACCCGGAGGCCTTAACTCCGAATCATTTCTTATTAGGGTCGGCGGTAGGTCTGCCATTCGTAGGCAATTGTGACGCCGCCGACAAACGATCGTGGAGAGCCGCGCAGGCTCTAGCCAATATGTTTTGGGCGCGATGGACGAAGGAATATCTCCCGACATTGGCCCCGCGAGGCGACAATCGGAGCAAGGCCGACATAGTGAAACCCGGAGTTATAGTCATAATAGCCGACGGTTTATTACCCCGGAACGTATGGCCCCGCGGAATAGTGGAACGAGTTCACCCAGGTCCCGACGGTGTAGTACGCAGCGTGGAGGTGCGAACGAAGGGTGGCGTTTTTAGAAGGCCAGTGAGTAAATTAATTGTCCTCCCGGTAGAGGAAATAGGCTTCGAAGGTCTGCGCCGGGGGGAGGATGTTACGGACAAATGATACTATTTTGATTTTCTTTGTGTTTTGTATCAAATTGTTAGCTGTAAGATCCATATACTCACTGATTGTAGTTTTAAGATTGTAATTAGCCTGTGCCACCTATTGTAATCGTTTTGTATGTGTATAAGTGTATAAATTGTGTTAGTAAGTAAGAATTTGATTATATAACTAGGAAATAAGTCTTATGTAATCCTTAGGTAATAAGTTTGTTTATACTGGTGACTCCTTCTAGCTCGTAAGATTGTTTCATGTGTAAGCGCCTCTCGCTCTAATCATGTGTCTATCACATATGGACTTTACACCCTTGCATCTTATGTTTCCCTATAACTCTGTCCTTGTACTAAAATCTGATTGGGTAAAAATAAGAGAAATTTTAAATTATTTTGTGTATATAAGGCGAACCATTCGCCTGGATTTTCATTCCGCTCCGAACAATTGTAATCATCGCATCTCAAGAATAAAAAGTATACAGTCCACGAAGAAGTGTTTAATTGAGCTCCCAGGACCTCACAGACGGAATGTCGGAATGTTTGAATCACATGTTTACGTTCCACATATCCAAATCGTTTAAATTTCGCATATGTGTTTGGAACCTTTGTGTTTAAATTGTCGTTATCATAGATGACAGATTGTGAACATTCTTTATTCAGTTGTTGTGGCATGTAGTTTAGTCCTTCTGCCACAATTTGTTTAAACAATTTACAAGATCTTACGTTTCTGTTAAAGTGTATCCGAAATGTATCTGAATGTATCCGAATCTGTAGAATAAATGTAGGAAAAAATCTGGAAATAAAATTCTGAAATATATCAAAAAAATCTTATAAAAACATTTTAAAGATTAGCTGGAGAATATCCTATTGGTACAAAATTTTAATGTTTCATTTTTTACTACATTTATTGGTACATACGCTATCAAATTCAAAAACCTCAAAAAATTATAGACTAAAAAATAAACATTCACTGAAAACATGCTATGCTATGAACTAGGAGATATAGTAGCGCACGTCAATACAAAAATTTTTACGTATACTCTAAGTTTGGTACAAGACTAATAAAATTATGGTTTAATGAAATTAAAAAACACGCTTTGAACAACACGAATATACGACTAGTGCTTAACAGCGGAAAGACATTCTGTAATTCATTAAACCTTAATTTTATTGTATATCCGTGCTACATCAATAAAAATTATGTTTTCCCTCACGCGCTAAATTAAGTGCAACCACGGAAATTCATATCGCAGGATGTGCTCGTGTTAGCAAAAAACTATCATTAAACTAGACAAAAAGTCGTCCAATTAATTTATACATTCTGTGAAGTAGTATTCATTGCTTGCAGTGTCATTTGCCGGTGCCTTTGCAGGCTCGTGCCGAATGAGAGCATGTGATTAGAGCAGTGTAAGGGACTCTCGCGCGGCGACGGGAAACTTTCACCTTCGGGCAGCAAGCAGATCTCCTGCGGCGTCGGCAGCGCCACCTGGAATATATAAAACAAACACACTACTTGGTATTGAACCGTGCAGACGCACAGCGCCATGTGTCGTACGCTTTGGTAACAAACATTAGCAACAGCCATTCTCTATAA
>DWEP01000005.1:0-11432 GCA_018247035.1 Pyrrhopyge crida | reverse complement strand
AATGTTCTTAACTCTTTTATAAAGTAATTCAAATATCATCACCATTGTCAAATTGTTCATAAAATTTGATACCATTGATGTGAATGCAGCTAACTCGTAAGGAATAACAAAACCCGAGATTCCAGAAACAAAGCTTTGGGTTATAAACTTTAGAAATAAAATCATTATAGCCATATAAAACGTAACTTCTACGTCAGTATGTCTACCGTGCCAATACAAGCCGTTGTCGGCAGATTGGGTATTAGAATAAAATTTTATTATTTGTCTATTTTTGTAGTATAAATTCCACAGCTGGCTTACAACGGCAGAATTAGAAAATAGTACAGGAAGCATGTCATACGTCTTTATCGCAATAAATGTTGTAACTAGGTCAATAGTTGTAATCAAGTTACACAGTATAAAAAATATGACGTAAAATTTCGTTACGGCACAGATATATTTCGAAGAACTAAGATCACTATACACTCCGAACGGTACTCTTAACCACATAACAATTTTGAAAAAAGAAAATCGTCTTTTGTGGCGTCTATTGATAATTATTGCCATAATTCTTGTGCGTATTAAAACTCTCGACTGATGCTTGACCTGTTATTCTGTTACTACGGTGAAAAGTAGACAAACATAACGCCCAATGTTCATTTGATCAGATATCGAAGTAGGTTGGCTCAGTATACAATTAGTATTTCATTATAATTACAATACATTTATAGATATTGATAATGTCCATAGAACCATTTATTTTCGTGGCATTTACGCTTACGTACTATAGGCGATAGGAGCAAATAAAACGAAGATGTTAAGGAGAAAGCGCGTGCCAACGTACTGTCAGTGCCGATGTGCGTGGACGACTACTATTTTACAAGTACCTGACAGTAGCGCGATTTATTTCGTTTGTACAATTTTTACAAATAAAGTAGTGCGTCGCCTACAATTCTGCCTCCTTAGTGCGAACTAGTTAGCACTACTACTACAGTCCCGTGGTGACAGTAGGGCGACGCGCGTCACCGGTCTGCGCAACACGTCCGTGCGTGTGCGCACATCTACTATGCGGACGCGGCCGTCTTGAGCCGCATGGGTTGCACTCACAACTCCGTGACGCCAACAACTCCTTTCTAGATTGGGGTCGACAAGGATCACATAGTCACCTACCTCGAGAGCCTTATTATCTGCAGACCATTTCTGGCGTGGCAGTAAAGTAGGTAAATATTCTTTGAGCCAACGCGCCCAGAACATGTCTGCCAACCTCTGCGCGACACGCCATCTCTTTCGTAGACACAAATCGGAATCATCATACTTACCGAATTGCGGGCTCGTTGATGACGTGCTAATCAGAAAATGGTTAGGCGTAAGTGCCTCGGGGTAATTCGGGTCATCGGAAACATGAGTGATGGGGCGACTGTTAACCAGCGCTTCAACTTCGGCTAACAGTGTAGCTAAGGTATCCGGATGAGGCGCGCGTTCTTTCAAAATAACCTTCAAAGAGGACTTAACGGTGCGAATCATCCTCTCCCAGCTGCCCCCCATTTCGGGTGCACCTGGTGGAATGAATCGCCATTCCACGCCGCGTACGGCGCTAGCGTCTCGGAGCGCCTCCGTGTCTACCTCGGCTATGCTACGTCTCAATTCTGCATCGGCGCCTCGAAGGTTCGTGCCGTTATCCGATATAATTACCTGAGGCATGCCACGACGAGCTGCCATTCGTCGTAACGCCATTATAGTGGAGTCAGCTGTGAGGTCTTCGGTCAGCTCAATGTGGATAGCACGGACGGTGAGGCATGTAAACAACATTCCGTACCGTTTGTGCCGTCTACGGCCGACTGTGACGTCGAGAGGGCCGAAAAAATCAACACCCGAGAAACTGAATGGCCGCCTATTATGTTGCAGCCGAGCGGCGGGCAGATCGGCCATACGCTGCGGTCGAGGCGATGCTCGTCTGTATCGGCAGAATAAACACTGTGACGCAACAGTACGGACGGTTGGCCTCAGCTGTAAAATCCAGTATTGTTGGCGTAAATTATTAACGACAAGTTCGTTTGCACCATGCATTGCTAGCCTGTGATGATACTCAACTAACAAGCGAGTAATTTTGTGGTGACCGTCTAAAATGGCGGGGCGTTTAGCGTAATGCTCCACGCCTACTGCTTTGTCTATGCGGCCACCGACTCGTAATACGCCCGACTCGTCAATGTATGGTGTCAACTGCAGTAAGCGACTGGTAGACGGCAGCTGTTTACTTTGTTTTAAATATGACAGTTCGGTGCCAAAACTATCATATTGACACTTTTTTGTCATTAGGTCCTCTGCCTCCTTCATTAGAAGAATGTCTAAGGTGCATCGCTTGCGCTGACATTTTCTAATGAACAGCAGTACCCTGGCCGTCGCGCGTAGTAGTGTGATCCAACTCGAGACATTATTTTCGTTGGGCAAAGGTGAATCTGAGCTGTGTTCGATCACGGTGTGCACAGATCGCTCCTCGCACAATGTTTCCTCCAGCGGTGTCATACGCTTGAGGTCCTTGGGCCATTGATTTTCAGTGCGGCGTAAAAAGGAAGGCCCTTGGAACCAGTCACTGGAGTAAACGAGTGGAGAAGCGTCTTCGCGTGTGGCTACGTCTGCTACGTTCAGGCCGGTAGGTACGTGACGCCACTCGCATGACTTCGAGAGCTCATCAATTTCGCCTAAGCGACGAGCTACATACGGCTTGTAATTACGCGGATCGCTACGAATCCACTGTAACGCCGTGGTCGAGTCCGTCCAAAAATATCTACGTGTAGGCCGTGTGTCCTTGTGCTCGCGCTGAACGGCAGCCGCGAGCCGCGCCGCCAGCAGCGCGCCCTGTAGCTCCAGCCTCGGTATCGATATTGGACGCAAAGGACTCGACCCATTCGTGCGCGTTGAAATAAATCCGTGGAATGCGAAGTGAGCGTAAGCATTGCAAGTTGCTGAGCCACGTTACGAACAAAGCATGTTCCTCGAGATGGATGTGGCAATTCCACTCAACACCGCTACGATGTACCTTTTGAAAAATTATTTTTCCTTTTATTATAAATGGAGAAAGAAAGCCGTGTAAATCATAGACCGACATTATTAAACTTAACATCTGGGCTTTAGTCGGCGGCTCCAATCCATTCAGAATATTCGGTGAAATTCGATCAGTAGCAATTTTAAAACCAAATAAATCTTCGTTAGGATGCCACATCAATCCCAAAGTGCGCTCACTAGTGTTCGTAGCTCCATGTTTAAATTCTACGGCCGTAGGCGCGAGCGCGTCGGAAGGGATGGACTGCAAGACATGGCGGCTGTTACTCGACCAACGCGTTATCTCGAACCCGCCCGATTTATGAATAGCTGTTATGTCGCGCACCAATTGAATAGCCTGCGCTTCGTCGTCACAGGAATGTAAACAATCGTCCATGTAATGATTGTTTATAATTACATCGACCGCGTCGGGGTGCAAGTCTTGATACTTTTGAGCGTTTTTATTTTTAATATATTGTGCCACGAAAGGCGAACAAGTTGCGCCGAATAATAAATTTTGCATGACGCATTTTTTAACGGGCCCCTCAAAACTATCTTGCCATAGAAAGCGAAACACGTGCTGGTCTTCATCGCGAACTTTTATTTGCATGAAAAAATCTTTAATATCCCCGGTCACGACAATTTTATGTTCCCGGAAACGTAACATAATTCCTAACAAAGAATTATATAAATCCAGTCCCGTTAGCAAAAAATCATTTAAACAGACACCGTTTACTTTTCCCGCGCAATCAAATACTAACCTTAGTTTTTCAGGTTCATTCACGTTCTGAACGCCAAAATGAGAGAGATACCAAATGTGACTAGCCGAGTGTTCATTGTCATCTAGTTCTCGAGCGTAGCCGTGGTCGAAGAGCTTATTCATCTCACTCCGGTATCTCTCAGCATAACTGTTATCTGTATTAATTTTTTTTATAATACCTTTTAATCTGGAACGTGCGTAGTCGTAGGTGTCCGGCATGCAAAACTCGTCCTTAACGAATGGTAAACCGACCTCCCATCTGTTTCCTATCTGACGTGCCAATTCATCAAGAATACGTACCGCTCTTAAATGCGCCGTATTCTCACGCCGTAAGGTCGACACTCCGATGGAATCTAATTCAAAGGATTTTCTAACTAAATCATTAAGTTCATTAATAAGATGTTCGTGCGCGCGCGCCTCTGAGTGAGCGAGATGGAATGTATGTGCGTCCACGGAGGAGTGAGTGAGACCATAGCAACCATGAATGCACCATCCTAAACGGCATCTCGTAGCATAAGGTTCCTGCGTGTTACCATGCAGAATTTGCAAAGGCACGATTAAATAATAGTTATCTTCCCCTATTAGCAGGCGAGGCACTATACATTCTTTACACACAATATCTTTTACAGGCAACAAATGTTTACATTTTATATCATTAACTATTAACATGTTTTGTTCAGGTAATTTTAATTTATCAACCTGTCGCAAAGTTACATCATAATATTGATTTTCGTAAAAACCACATAATTTAGTAAACATCTTTGGAGCATCAGATTGGAATACTTCAATACCAAATGCGTCAATAAATTTTATAGGGTTACATTGTGATGACGTAAGACCTAATTCATGTACTAAATTTTTATCAATCATGGAAATAGAAGCACCATCATCTAATAAAGCATAAGTAGTTACAGTACCTTTCGGTCCACTCAATTTCACTTTTACCACTTTAAGTAGCACACGACCAGGGTTGCCGGGGACGCGGGCGCGGGCGCGGGACGGCTCCGGGATGCTCCCGCGCCGCAGCGCCTCCCTCGTTGCGAGGGAGTGGGCCACGGTCTCGCGGCGCGCTGATGATTTACTAGGTTGACGCGCCGGTGACGCTGTCCGTTGCTCCCCGTTCTCCTCAGCTGATGTTGTTGTCGTGGCTGCGGGCTTATTGTAGTGCAATAAGCGATGATGAGCGAGCCCGCAGTTATCTATATTGCATATGGGTGCCGGGCAACTATTGCGCTCATGTCTTCCTTGTAGACAACAATAACATAAATTATTCGATTTAACATATCTCCATTTATCTTTTCTCATAGCTCGTTTAAATGAACGACATTCCGATAACAAATGAACTGATTTTTTACAGAAGTTGCAAATGTTAAAACAAGCTCCGGTAGTCGTAGCAAATATAGGTCTATTGTAGCTACCGGGACGAGGCTTATCATTGAATTTCTTGCTAGGTTGTATAATTTCGGGTTTTTTATAATCCCGTACATGCGTGACACCGACGACGGAAACCATTTCAGCCTCTCTCTTTAAAAATGCAGCTATTAGCTGAAGTTTCGGTATATTTGTTGACAATCTGGTGTATTCGGTCCATTTGCTCAACAACACGCTAGGCAACTTGGAGATAATAGCAGCTGATAGCTCAGGGCTACGCAAATAATCGTGTTGATTTAATGTATTTAGCGTTGCAACACAGTTATTAATTTTCATAGAAAATACAATAATGTCGTGTTGATAATTATTTGATAAAGGCGATAGCCTTTTCATTTGTGTGGTGAGATGTTGTATAATAAGATCAGAATTGCCAAACCTCAGTTCCAGTGCCTCCATGACGACAACTGGCGCGGTGTTACCGATGAGCAAGTCCGTCACCGTCTCGTTGGCCTCGCCTCGCAGTGCTCGTCTCAGTCTCCACAAATTCTCGGAGTCACTAAATTGGCACACACGAGTGGATTCTTCATATGCACTTTTAAAGTGCAACCACTCTATACAATCACCACTAAAGCTAGGTAACTCGCGCGGTGTAGATAATCGTGTGAGCAAGCGCTCTTCCTGCCGAGTGGACGATGTCACCATGATGTCCTTCAACGCGTGAGCGAGCTGCAGAATATTGTCGGCCGGAGGGCCCTGGGCCTGTGCGCGAATTGGGTCTACACTGGGTATCCGCGCTGCCTCCGTCTTTGCCGCCGCTGCTGCTGCTTCTGGTCGCGGCGACCGCTGCACCTCATTCTGCTCCATCCATGCGTTTACAATAGACCTATTGTTGCGAGTATGAGGTCCGCTCGCTTTCGAATGACATTTTGATGCACGTCTGCTATGAACATTCGTTTCGTAATCATCCACGGCTAATTCGTACTCAAGCTTCTTCTCAATTAATTGTAACTGAATCTTTGCCTTGGCTTCGGCGGCCTCCAGTTCTAGCTTCTTGCGCCTGACGAGCGAAGATGGCGTCGACACGGATGACGCGGACGCCGCGGCAATATTCTCATATTTAATTTCCGATTTAGCTTCCGTAGGCACTTTTAACACCGACATCTCTTGTTGCGATTGAGTTTGTGAACTTATTACAGCACTCGCACAAACACTTTGTTCTTTTTTATCGCGATCTGCGGCGAGCACGTGGCCGGACGCACAGTCTAACCGCTCACTTAACTTTTCTCGCGTTTTAAGAGGCATCAGTCTATCACGTGGAGGTGTTTTAAACATAGTTCTGGTAAGATTTGGCTCGAAGGACCAGATTTATAGGCGATAGGAGCAAATAAAACGAAGATGTTAAGGAGAAAGCGCGTGCCAACGTACTGTCAGTGCCGATGTGCGTGGACGACTACTATTTTACAAGTACCTGACAGTAGCGCGATTTATTTCGTTTGTACAATTTTTACAAATAAAGTAGTGCGTCGCCTACAATTCTGCCTCCTTAGTGCGAACTAGTTAGCACTACTACTACAGTCCCGTGGTGACAGTAGGGCGACGCGCGTCACCGGTCTGCGCAACACGTCCGTGCGTGTGCGCACATCTACTATGCGGACGCGGCCGTCTTGAGCCGCATGGGTTGCACTCACAACTCCGTGACGCCAACAACTCCTTTCTAGATTGGGGTCGACAAGGATCACATAGTCACCTACCTCGAGAGCCTTATTATCTGCAGACCATTTCTGGCGTGGCAGTAAAGTAGGTAAATATTCTTTGAGCCAACGCGCCCAGAACATGTCTGCCAACCTCTGCGCGACACGCCATCTCTTTCGTAGACACAAATCGGAATCATCATACTTACCGAATTGCGGGCTCGTTGATGACGTGCTAATCAGAAAATGGTTAGGCGTAAGTGCCTCGGGGTAATTCGGGTCATCGGAAACATGAGTGATGGGGCGACTGTTAACCAGCGCTTCAACTTCGGCTAACAGTGTAGCTAAGGTATCCGGATGAGGCGCGCGTTCTTTCAAAATAACCTTCAAAGAGGACTTAACGGTGCGAATCATCCTCTCCCAGCTGCCCCCCATTTCGGGTGCACCTGGTGGAATGAATCGCCATTCCACGCCGCGTACGGCGCTAGCGTCTCGGAGCGCCTCCGTGTCTACCTCGGCTATGCTACGTCTCAATTCTGCATCGGCGCCTCGAAGGTTCGTGCCGTTATCCGATATAATTACCTGAGGCATGCCACGACGAGCTGCCATTCGTCGTAACGCCATTATAGTGGAGTCAGCTGTGAGGTCTTCGGTCAGCTCAATGTGGATAGCACGGACGGTGAGGCATGTAAACAACATTCCGTACCGTTTGTGCCGTCTACGGCCGACTGTGACGTCGAGAGGGCCGAAAAAATCAACACCCGAGAAACTGAATGGCCGCCTATTATGTTGCAGCCGAGCGGCGGGCAGATCGGCCATACGCTGCGGTCGAGGCGATGCTCGTCTGTATCGGCAGAATAAACACTGTGACGCAACAGTACGGACGGTTGGCCTCAGCTGTAAAATCCAGTATTGTTGGCGTAAATTATTAACGACAAGTTCGTTTGCACCATGCATTGCTAGCCTGTGATGATACTCAACTAACAAGCGAGTAATTTTGTGGTGACCGTCTAAAATGGCGGGGCGTTTAGCGTAATGCTCCACGCCTACTGCTTTGTCTATGCGGCCACCGACTCGTAATACGCCCGACTCGTCAATGTATGGTGTCAACTGCAGTAAGCGACTGGTAGACGGCAGCTGTTTACTTTGTTTTAAATATGACAGTTCGGTGCCAAAACTATCATATTGACACTTTTTTGTCATTAGGTCCTCTGCCTCCTTCATTAGAAGAATGTCTAAGGTGCATCGCTTGCGCTGACATTTTCTAATGAACAGCAGTACCCTGGCCGTCGCGCGTAGTAGTGTGATCCAACTCGAGACATTATTTTCGTTGGGCAAAGGTGAATCTGAGCTGTGTTCGATCACGGTGTGCACAGATCGCTCCTCGCACAATGTTTCCTCCAGCGGTGTCATACGCTTGAGGTCCTTGGGCCATTGATTTTCAGTGCGGCGTAAAAAGGAAGGCCCTTGGAACCAGTCACTGGAGTAAACGAGTGGAGAAGCGTCTTCGCGTGTGGCTACGTCTGCTACGTTCAGGCCGGTAGGTACGTGACGCCACTCGCATGACTTCGAGAGCTCATCAATTTCGCCTAAGCGACGAGCTACATACGGCTTGTAATTACGCGGATCGCTACGAATCCACTGTAACGCCGTGGTCGAGTCCGTCCAAAAATATCTACGTGTAGGCCGTGTGTCCTTGTGCTCGCGCTGAACGGCAGCCGCGAGCCGCGCCGCCAGCAGCGCGCCCTGTAGCTCCAGCCTCGGTATCGATATTGGACGCAAAGGACTCGACCCATTCGTGCGCGTTGAAATAAATCCGTGGAATGCGAAGTGAGCGTAAGCATTGCAAGTTGCTGAGCCACGTTACGAACAAAGCATGTTCCTCGAGATGGATGTGGCAATTCCACTCAACACCGCTACGATGTACCTTTTGAAAAATTATTTTTCCTTTTATTATAAATGGAGAAAGAAAGCCGTGTAAATCATAGACCGACATTATTAAACTTAACATCTGGGCTTTAGTCGGCGGCTCCAATCCATTCAGAATATTCGGTGAAATTCGATCAGTAGCAATTTTAAAACCAAATAAATCTTCGTTAGGATGCCACATCAATCCCAAAGTGCGCTCACTAGTGTTCGTAGCTCCATGTTTAAATTCTACGGCCGTAGGCGCGAGCGCGTCGGAAGGGATGGACTGCAAGACATGGCGGCTGTTACTCGACCAACGCGTTATCTCGAACCCGCCCGATTTATGAATAGCTGTTATGTCGCGCACCAATTGAATAGCCTGCGCTTCGTCGTCACAGGAATGTAAACAATCGTCCATGTAATGATTGTTTATAATTACATCGACCGCGTCGGGGTGCAAGTCTTGATACTTTTGAGCGTTTTTATTTTTAATATATTGTGCCACGAAAGGCGAACAAGTTGCGCCGAATAATAAATTTTGCATGACGCATTTTTTAACGGGCCCCTCAAAACTATCTTGCCATAGAAAGCGAAACACGTGCTGGTCTTCATCGCGAACTTTTATTTGCATGAAAAAATCTTTAATATCCCCGGTCACGACAATTTTATGTTCCCGGAAACGTAACATAATTCCTAACAAAGAATTATATAAATCCAGTCCCGTTAGCAAAAAATCATTTAAACAGACACCGTTTACTTTTCCCGCGCAATCAAATACTAACCTTAGTTTTTCAGGTTCATTCACGTTCTGAACGCCAAAATGAGAGAGATACCAAATGTGACTAGCCGAGTGTTCATTGTCATCTAGTTCTCGAGCGTAGCCGTGGTCGAAGAGCTTATTCATCTCACTCCGGTATCTCTCAGCATAACTGTTATCTGTATTAATTTTTTTTATAATACCTTTTAATCTGGAACGTGCGTAGTCGTAGGTGTCCGGCATGCAAAACTCGTCCTTAACGAATGGTAAACCGACCTCCCATCTGTTTCCTATCTGACGTGCCAATTCATCAAGAATACGTACCGCTCTTAAATGCGCCGTATTCTCACGCCGTAAGGTCGACACTCCGATGGAATCTAATTCAAAGGATTTTCTAACTAAATCATTAAGTTCATTAATAAGATGTTCGTGCGCGCGCGCCTCTGAGTGAGCGAGATGGAATGTATGTGCGTCCACGGAGGAGTGAGTGAGACCATAGCAACCATGAATGCACCATCCTAAACGGCATCTCGTAGCATAAGGTTCCTGCGTGTTACCATGCAGAATTTGCAAAGGCACGATTAAATAATAGTTATCTTCCCCTATTAGCAGGCGAGGCACTATACATTCTTTACACACAATATCTTTTACAGGCAACAAATGTTTACATTTTATATCATTAACTATTAACATGTTTTGTTCAGGTAATTTTAATTTATCAACCTGTCGCAAAGTTACATCATAATATTGATTTTCGTAAAAACCACATAATTTAGTAAACATCTTTGGAGCATCAGATTGGAATACTTCAATACCAAATGCGTCAATAAATTTTATAGGGTTACATTGTGATGACGTAAGACCTAATTCATGTACTAAATTTTTATCAATCATGGAAATAGAAGCACCATCATCTAATAAAGCATAAGTAGTTACAGTACCTTTCGGTCCACTCAATTTCACTTTTACCACTTTAAGTAGCACACGACCAGGGTTGCCGGGGACGCGGGCGCGGGCGCGGGACGGCTCCGGGATGCTCCC
The DNA here is from genome assembly GCA_018247035.1 of Pyrrhopyge crida. Classification (NCBI taxonomy): domain Eukaryota; kingdom Metazoa; phylum Arthropoda; class Insecta; order Lepidoptera; family Hesperiidae; genus Pyrrhopyge; species Pyrrhopyge crida. Next base: position 886 of record DWEP01000005.1, on the reverse strand, counting down.
GCGCCGCAGCGCCTCGCTCGTTGCGAGGGAGTGGGCCACGGTCTCGCGGCGCGCTGATGATTCACTAGGTTGACGCGCCGGTGACGGTGTCCGTTGCCCCCCGTTCTCCTCAGCTGATGTTGTTATCGTAGCTGCAGGCTTATTGTAGTGTAATAAGCGATGATGAGCGAGCCCGCAGTTATCTATATTGCACACGGGTGCCGAGCAACTATTGCGCTTATGTCTTTCGTGTAGACAACAATAACATAAATTATTCAATTTAAAATATCTCCATTTATCTTTTCTCATAGCCCGTCTAAACCAACGACATTCCGATAAAAAATAAATTGATTTTTTACAGACGTTGCAAATGTTAAAAGTCCGGTAGTCGTAGCAAATATAGATCTAGTGTAGCTACAGGGACGAAGCTTACTATCGAATTTCCTGCCGGGTGGTACAAGTCCGGGTTTTTATAGACCCGCGCATACGTGACACCGACGACGGACACCATTTCAGCCTCTCTCTTTAAAAATATCAATTGAAGTTTCGGTATATTTGTTGACAATATGGTGTATGCGTAGTTGGTCCATTTACTCAAGAACACGCTGGGCAGCTTGAAGATAACAGCAGCTGATAGCTCAGGGCTACGCAAATAATCGTGTCGATCTAATGAATTTAGGGATGCAACACAGTTATTAATTTTCATAGAAAATACAATAATGTCGTGTTGATAATTATTTGATAAAGGAGATAGCCTTTTCATTTGTGTGGTGAGATGTTGTATAATAAGATCGGAATTGCCAAACCTCAGTTCCAGTGCCTCCATGACGACAATTGGCGCAGTGCTACCGATGGGCAAATCCGTCACCGTCTTCTTGACCTCGCCTCGCAGAGCTCGTCTCAGTCT
>DWEP01000004.1:0-12017 GCA_018247035.1 Pyrrhopyge crida | reverse complement strand
GGGTGCTAGGAGTTTGGGCGTCCTCGTTGGAACATGTCGAAACATGTTCCGTTGTGGCGGGGGGTGGGGTGGAGTCGCGGCCCTTCGGTTCCGTTGTGGCGGCGGCGGCGGCGGCGGCGGCGGCGGCGGGTAAGCGAAGCGAGGACGGGTTCGCTGCCTACCCCGTAAGGGACGTGACGTGAGGATAGTAAATTATGTCGCTCTTATCAACATCGTGCGGCGTAGTCGATTATTCTCACGGTCGAATCTTTGCGTGGGTGTTGATAATAATAAAATTGTGTTAATTGAGGAGTATGGAATTAAAAAGAAAAAACATAATGTGTTTTATAACTCTATTTTATTATGACCCCAAGCATAAGTATTTATACATCCATTATATCTAATTATATAACGTTTATCATCATTTGCTGACAGAACTTTTTTTCTTTTCACTTGTGTATAAACTGTGTGTTTATCACTTGTGAAAGTATGCATATTATCATAGAATACAATTTCCTTGTCTAAACATTGTTTGTAATCTCCAAATAATAGTTTTCGAACGATGGGAGCAGAAGTACCTTTATTCCTTTTAATGGTTATGGTTTTACAATCAGTGCTATCATCATTTTGTAAAATATATGCATACATTTTAGAGCGTAAACCGACAAATTCCTTGATTATCTTACCACAGCATTCATCCTTCATTAGACCAACAACTTTTTTATTTATGAGGGGTAAATTATACTTATTGTTAATTGGATAGTCTGAAGTATCAAATTTCAGTTCTAGATCATGTTTAATATCCTCGTAAAAGTTGTCGGTTTTAATTTCATATATGAATGAGTCTGTGTCAGTGTATAGCAATTGAACATTAGATTTATATTTAGGTATCATGTATGAGTAATGAAAATCGTACATAGTATATTTTGACAATTCTAGAACACAGAATCCCACATAGATGGGTTTATTGTAAAATAAATCAGTTTTATTCATTTGAATAGCAATGAAATCATTGGAAAATATTTTACAACTATGAAAATTAGGCATACTTATAAGTCTTTCAGCACCATACTTAGGTTTTGTTCTAGTTTTTTCATCTTCCCAACTGGTGCAAAATCTCACGTCCACTCTCTTATCTACATTTTCTATTGTTTTTCCAAAAATTGAATTATTCATTAATTTGAAAAAGTCTTTTTCAAACGAATTGGTTGCTGACATTCTTTTCAATGTGTTTAACTCTATGTAACTTTTTAACCAAGGAGATTGATTAAAAGAAAGAATTCTATGAATTTTTTTACATATCAATCCATTTTGTATACACTGTTTTAAATTCATATAGTGGATAACATAGTAAACTTTTTCATTGAAAGTAAGTAAAAGTTTTTTATTTTGACCCTTGGGTGGAGTTTTTGTTTCCGCACAGAATGGATAGTCATTGTGTAAGTCATGTAAACTACGTGGATATTCTAAGTCCACCTCTAAAATGTAACCTATGTTCGAGTGGGATTCCTGCGCGAGAATATCGAATGAGTCAATTTCAGATTGTGATAGCCATTTGAAATTATTTAAAGGTAAATATTGACTCATAGCATGACCATAAAGATTATTTACATCTAGGTAAATAATAAAAGTGCTCTCCACATTAGGTTGAAATGATTTACAAAACTTATTGTTGGCCTTTGCATATCTTTTTGATACTTGACTAATACCACCTCTTATACCACTCTTTATGAATTGAATCATCTCATAATCTACGAGCAGTTCCATTTGAACTTTGGTATGTTTCAACATAGCATCCCACGATAATGCGGGTGCTGTAAGATATCTACATGGGTCTAGTTTATATGACGCTAAACAGACTCTACGAAAATTTTCAAATATTTCAGCTAATAAAAGAACGTCTGTTTTCAAATATAAATCTGAATACTCACCTAGAGTTGACACGTTAAATGTTTTCCACACATTTTGAGCGTGAATATAATCATTTTCAGATATATGAGTTTGAGTCATTTCACTGTAAAACATCTCTTTATCTGGTAAATGTGAATTGTTTAATTTATCCCAACAATCTATATGTTCATAGGGGAAAACACCTTTTCGTGACAACAGAGCAATTTCATTGCTATTAGGAAAAAAGCGATGTAGTATTGTATATTGATCAGGTGAAAGATTTTTTGCAAGTTTGCTTAAACTCGAAGACATGAACTTGAATGAGTCTATGAATCGAATGTTAATATTTTTATTATGTGCGGTTTTTAAGCTTTTAGTGAAAGATATGTATTTTTCTTTGTTTTGTGGTATACAATCAATATTGCCTCCATCTTTTGCCAACTCTTTTATAAACAAATGACTATCATAACCTGACAGATTGTGAAAAAGTATTGGTACATAATTAGGTAAGGTATATTTCATATTGCAAGATTTATGCACTACACCTCGAATGTTCCCGGTCAAGTGGCAATGATCATTTACTTTTTCATCTGTTGATAAGAAATACTCTTCACATATGTGACAAGTGTCATTTTGAGGTATGTTACAATTTTCAGAGGAGTGCATTATGATTTTAGACAAGTGTTCGGCGATATCAATAACATCGTTTTGTAAATAATTAACAAATTTCTCCACACAGTCCTCACCACGATATAATACAAATTTACATAGTGATTCATTGTAGTTACAATGTATGTAATAGGCAAAACTGCAGGGAATGTGTTTATGTGTATATTTTTGTTCTTTCAAAGGTTGTAAAATTGATTCAAAATCGGCGTAAATAACAAACGGTATGCTTAATTTACAATGATAATTTTCAAACTTTAAATACTTTTGCTCTTCTGTTGGTAATTTTATCATTTTTTTCTCACATCCCACTCGTATGTGTAATTGTAGTTTGGAGTCGCTTACAAATGATTGTAAGCACTTATCACAGAAAAAAACTTTACCATTATGCTTACTAACTTGTGAGCTAATTAAACGAGACAAATTTTTTATCCAACAGTAGTGTGTTTTAGAATTGTGTTCATGATATAATAGATTTACATGATGTTTACCTGTTTTAGATGATATATATAACGGTTTAATCGTTTGTTTCGATTCTAAGCCATAAACGTTAACACTTATATTATTTAAAGTTTCAAATCGCTTAATGTCCTTAACTACCACCGGAAGTTTGATACCACTAGTTTTGAATACAGAATCGAAGTGTGGATACGACGTCACACGATGGGCATTGTTAACAACAGGGTACAGGGCTGATGTTACTGACCAAAAGAAACATGCATTATCAGTATTTCTCACATTGACACAAGCACGTTTTATTCTTATCCACTGTGGTAGTGGTATGTATGATGAACCTCCTTTCAACGGTGTATACTTGTTTATATTAATATCCAAGAATTCGATTTTCTCCAAAGCCCAACCGCTATCGCGCTCTTGAAATTCTTCCAATTTACAAAACATCACAGACACCATGTTGTCAAAAAAATGATGTAAATTCGACGACTGTTCTAGACATATATTTTTGGTATTAAAGGATTTTAAGTCGCGAATCACTTCATCCTGCGCATTCGTGATGATAAAAGTGCAATAAAATTCAAAGTTTACTTTTATTCTTTCATGAATTTCCAACTCGGTCTGGAGCACTTTGATAATCTTAGGTTTCACTCTATTAAAATACTTTTTCAGATCCAAGTGTTGACAACCGTTGGCGCGATATGTGATTATACGACATTTCAATCCCGATTCAACCACATACACGAAATAATTACCATAATCTTGATTACACAAAAGTTTATGACGTTTTGATCTTGAATGAGATATGAGTTGATTAGATGCAACACTTATATTACAGAACGGACATTCATACATTTTTGTTTTATTAAAAACAACACTATTCTTTGCACACGCACACTGCTTTATAAAAATGTATTATAAAATCAATTGCTTTATATACCCGTTGTATGTTGGTGAAAATAAAAAAAACTTGAGGTTTCATATCAAAATTTATTGAGGAATTGATAGTAGAACAATTTTTGTGGTTACGCAATATTATTTTTATCTATCCAACTCTTCTGGTTTAAACCTAACCATTTTACATAAACTTTATTCCCTTTACGTTTCAACACTTTTTCTACTAAATAAATGTCATGATATTTAACTTTTTGCAACTCTTCTTCGTAGAAACATCCCGAGATGGAATCGCCACTTTCATCTTGAAGTAAGTAGGTGGTTGGATTTGTGTTTTGTACTTTTGCTACTTGAAAAATTTCTGTGCTCCAGTTGCCTGTGTAACCTTTAGCAAAAACAGATTTATGTTTACTGATACGTACATAATCTCCAACCTTGAATTTCGCATGTCCTTTTATCTTTATATGGTTGTATGGTCCAGTTAGTAATATTTTAGCGTGGGCGGGTTTCACGCTTGCCGGAGTCATGTTGATAGTGCGATGTATTTTGTTATTATATTTGTTTAATATCTCTGTTAGATGTTTAATCCAATTATAGTTTCCGTTTAGACTAAACAGCTGCCATAGCCAATGTTTTAAGGTTCTAATTAGTCTTTCTGCTATAGACGCCTTCTTTGTGCTAAAGGTAGAGTAGTGATTAATAGTGTACTCTTTCATGAGTCTTTGAAACTTATCATTATAAAACTCTGTCCCATTGTCTGATTGAATATTTGTCGGTTTTCTCGAACCTTCGCTTAAAATAGCACCCATTGCTTTGCTGACTTCATCACCTTTTTTACTCCTCAAAGGATGAGCCCATGCATATTTGGAAAAAGTATCAATACAAATCAAGATGTATTTATAACCTCTATTTTCTTTAGAATATTGTTGTAAATCGATAAGATCAATTTGCCAGGTGTCATCGAATCTCTTTTGTATAAAACGTCTCCGTGTAAAATTCTTACGGGCATACCTATGCACCTCTTTCACTACTTGTGCTTTACCACCACTTGAGGCTACGTTTGACATCGCAAGGAATCACTTTTAATGTTTCACCGTTGGTGGTGTAGTTGTTTTATACCCATACAATTGATCAGTCCGTTCCTTTAATTTTTCAATATCTTTTGAAATGTTTTTTATCTTTAGTAATAAGAAATTTTGTATTTCTTCCATTTGCCCTTTGATCACCACATCATTTTTGCGTACAGCTCTCTGAACGTTAACCACTCGTTTATTGCAAAAGTCAACAGTATTTATTCCAAACTTTATACTATTATTATTATTATCACCGCCTGCTTTATTTATACCTTCATTTTGAAGGTATTGTCCAAACTTGTTAACGGGCATTCTTGTTATGATTAAGTGTCGTAGTGCGAGTGGTTTTTATAACCAACAAGAAGAGGAGTGTTTGCTACTTAATGATGATTCCAGCTTCAATAAGTTCCTCTATAATAGAGTTAATTTCATTTGTATGACTTGTATTTCCTGCATTTTGAGAAGCCATCAAAAGACGTAACCTGTCTACCAATTCATTTGGATTATCCCAGTAGACGTAATCAGTGTTTGGATAGAACTCTTTTTGAATCAACACTTTACTATTGTTTAAATTACCTCCTTTTATAATCTTATGTTTAATAAGATGTGGTTTGATATATATATTATATTTGACGCTTTTATCACCTTGAACTTGGCCCGTAGGAGTAAATCCTCGACGGTATGCGTTTGTTTCATTTAAAATATTGATATAGTTATCAATGTCATTTTGCTTAATATGGCTAGTATATGGTATTTTCTTGAAAATTAGTTCAACTAAACCGGGTGTTAATTTAAATACTTTATCCCTTACTTGCAACATATTGTTGTCTAAGATTTTTATCAAGCTATCACCAATGTATATATTATCATTTTGTATGTATGCACCAAATGGTATTCTAACCTCTGACTGAAGATAATTCATATATTTAAGATAGTTGGGTTCTCCTAATATATTTTTTCTAGTGTCTGTTGTAATAGCTGGTACAGAATTTTCATCATTATCATCGTCTTCAGCAGAAGAGAATATGCTTTCATCACCACTATTATATTCATCTTCTTCATAAACACTTGACTTTCCGCTACTCACTGTTGGATTCTTCGATTCTGTTTTTATTTTTTTCTTTTTCATAAACTTTGACACCTTTAGTCGTGGTATTGCTTCTGTATCAATCTCTTTAAATTTTTCAGTACTAAGTGGTAATGCTTCCGATTCACTCTCTTTAGACTGGTTTGATGCTATGATTTTTAGAGGACTAGTGATTGGTTTGAATGTCTCTTCTAGTGAGGTTGTTAACAAGGATTTGTTTTCTTTTAATGCCTTCACTTTTTTCTTGACAGCATCAACTGATTTAATTAATTTACGTTTCAGGTTTTTATCACCCAACAACTGTTCTGTAGTAGACGACATCGTGATGTGTTACGCGTTTTAAAATAATACGTCTTTATATAGATTTAAATAACACCCGTCAGATTTAAATTATTATGAAATTGTCAAATCCTTTACGATATCGACCCTTATTAATATTTTTCTCCTTATCAATCACCAAAAACGAATACTTTTCTTTCCAAGAATATTGACAAAGTTTTTGAAACGTTTCCCACAACATATCTGTGTTTACATGATCATCATAGATGTGTCTTAGGTTTAAATCGTCTTGTTTGAATACCACCATTAAATTAGCATTGTCGCGAACTAATTGTTTCGGTATTTTGCTATATGTTTGACAAAGATAAAAGCAATCGAGTCCTCGGTGACGTCCCATGGAAAAGTATTGACGTATAGCATCTTGATCTTCTAGTGCCACATCATCGAATACAATCACGCTATTTTCTTCCGCTTCTTCCGGTGGTATCACTTGACTTTTATCATTATACGCGAAAAATAACAAATCTTCTACTCTTTTTAGTATTTCACTTAAAAATAAATACTTTGGTTGTTGTAATGATTTTGAATAGAGATAAACATTGCGAAATTTGATACCATTCGGGTCCAAAAGTAGCGATAGCAAAACATTAGTTTTCCCACAGTTAGACGGTCCGCAAATAAGACATCGTATGTTATTTGGTAGTAATACTCCGTTTCTATTTTTGGTGTTGTCGTTATCAGTTTTCATAGACCAATCTCTTACTTTTAGACGCGTGTTTTGTTTTATAAACTTCATTATTGTGTGAACATTTGACAAAAGTGGACTGATATTTATTGTTTTATTTTTTTAATAACACAATGTTATTTCAGAATAATTTACTTTCCGATCCGTCGATAGAAGAGTTAAAAAATATACCAAAACAATTTCTATTAAAATACTGCACGGATCAATTAAAATGGTGGCGATCTAAATTACCTGAATACTTACAAGCTGACCCTGACATTCAAGAATATTTCCATTGTTATAAGCATCCTGTGAATCCGGATTCAAATGCTACTCAAATCGACCTCGCTTTCTTTACAAGACGCTCATGTCCGTATTGTATACAAGAAAAACAGGACTTGATTAATAAAAATACTGACAATAAAGAAACTCAAACAGAAGAAGAAGAAGAAGAGAGTGGGGAGAAGGAGGCGATGGAGGAAGATGAGATCATTGATTGCAACTCAAATTGTGATTGTAGTATAAAATATTTAACATCAAAGTGTTTTGATGATTCTTCGTGTGATATTTAATATGATAGGACATACAAATTCATCTAGTACTAATCGAAGAGCAAAGGTGAGAACAGGTGCTGGATTTGTTAATAATTTAATAAATAATCTACCGTTTGAACTTCATATTCCCGGCTACAACTATTGCGGTCCAGGAACGAAACTATATAAACGTTTGGCTCGAAACGACAAAGGCGTCAACCCGTTGGATGAAGCGTGTAAAACACATGATATAGCATACGCTCAGAATCCATTTCAAATAGAGAATAGACACAAAGCTGATTTAGAATTGGCCTCTAGTGCAGAACAACGTTGGCGCAACTCCTCAACTCCCTTGTCGGAACGATTAGCCGCTCTTGCCGTTAATAAAATCATGAAATTTAAAGTGAAACATGGTATGGGCGTGCCCATCAAAAAAATAATCAGTCAGAGTCATAAAGCTGTCAAACGTCACTTGCGAGATATTAAAAAGAGAGGAAAGGGATCACCATCACACAATACTCTTCTGAAGATTGCTGTGAAAGCAGCTAAACATCATTCTAAAGGTAAATTCATAAAACCTGCACGCGTGATACCTCTACCAAAGAGAGGTGGGTTTCTACCATTTTTACCCATATTAGCAGCCTTGGGAGCTGCAGGATCTTTGGCTGGCGGTGTTACTACGGCAGCCAGAAATATTTACGATATGGTTAAAAGAAAAGACATCGGTGAAAAGGTGATTGGTAAAGGATTATACATAGCACCGTACAAACGAGGTATGGGTCTTTATCTTACACCGTTTGGGAAAAAAAAAAACTAACGCTGCCGAGGAGAGCTCTCACCGATAGAGACATTTTAGCGTGTGCAAAGAGAGAGAAAATACCTTATTTCAGAGGTGTTTTTATGCGTGATGATTTATTAACTATTAAACCACACTACAATGAAACAGGAGTGATAAACTTGGATAGTCGAAGTGGTGATGGAACACATTGGTGTGCCTACATCAAGAAAGGCAACCGTTGTGTATACTTTGACAGCTACGGAGACTTGAGACCTCCTATAGAATTTATACGTTATATGAAAAGTGTTCACATTGAATACAACTATAATCGTGTTCAAAAATTTAATGCAAAGAACTGTGGTCATTTGTGTCTTGCATTTTTACTAAACTGGTTTAAGAAGTAATGTTACTAATAATAAATATAAGTGTACAGTAAAAACTTGTTTTATTCAAACTTTTCCTTCGACACCAACATGTCTTCATATACAATCAGTCTCAATGATAACAAATCAGAGTTGATAGTGGACTTTTTTCCACCATTAGAGCTCGATATTAACCGTGATTCATACGAGTGTGCTTTGGTGTATTTTAAAACATTCAATTCCATTCCCAATGTGGATAAAAGTAATAATCTTTTTCATTATGGTTATAACATAATAGAGATACCTGAAGGTGCATACGAGTTGAACGACATTATTCGCTATTTGAATCAAGAGATGCTTAAACAGTTTCAAAATGATGGAATGAATCTTATCGATCTGGAAATAAACACCAATACGTCCAAGTGTATGGTGTTTTCACCAAAATTAGATGTACACTTTGATAAAGAGAACAGCATCGGTTCTCTCTTCGGTTTCTCATCGGCCGTTCTCAAAGCGGGAGTTATACACTGGTCTGATCGACCGATTGATATATTGATTACAAATACTATAAGAGTGGAATGTAGTATTGTTGATGGATCATTTATCAATAACGAGTCGTCCCACGTAATACACGAATTCTCACCTACTGTCCCACCTGGATATCAAATTATAGAATCGCCTACAAACATTATCTATTTACCGGTCAAAAAGAACGAAAACATTCAACGTATTGTGGTTCGCATAGTGAACGAGCACGGAAACTTGGTGAATTTCAGAGGTGAGAACATATCTATCCGTCTTCACATTAGAAAGACGATAAAATGATTGTATATAAAAACGATAGTAAAAACACCACAAGTCTTAGTCAAGAGCGGAGACTTGATGTGAAAACTACCATAAAGCAAGAAAACAAGAAACTATCGCAAGAAAATATTAAATTCCTTCAGAATATTGGATTTAAAATATGTCCTCATCATCTATCTTAGACATTGAAAGTGAGGTGCAATTTGACGATCGTATAGAGAGTCTACAGTTTCATCCCTTTAATCCATTCATTGATTCGTTTAAAAACAATGATGAGATACGTATTTGTATTAATCGTCAAGACTTAATAGTGTTACCGAGTCAAAGTCAACTTTTAATTGAGGGAACCATCAAGAAGGATACTGTCTTCGTCAACAATGGACCCGTTTTCCTATTCCAAGATATACGCTATGAACTCAACGGGGTGGAGATTGATCGATCGAAAAATTGTGGTATTACAAGTACAATGAAAGCAATTCTTTCCTACGGCAAAGAGGCCGACTATGCTCTAGAGAATGCTGGGTGGAATATGGGAACTATAAAGGCCATTGAGGATGGTGACTTTAGTTTCACTATACCGCTATCGCATTTATTAGGATTCGCTGAAGACTACAAACGAGTTATAATCAATGCCAAACATGAGTTGATCTTGAACCGTTGCAACACCAACGTCAACGGTGTGATTGTAAAGGATCCTACTAAACATGTGGAGATTGAGATTAATCGTGTTGTATGGCGAGTGCCTATCGTAAAAGTTTCCGATAAGGAAAAACTACGTTTGATGTCATTTGTCGAACGAAATATACCTATTCCTATCGCTTTTCGCACATGGGATTTGTATGAATATCCATTACTGCCCACCACACAGAAACACATCTGGAACATTAAAACCAGTTCTCAGTTGGAAAAACCACGCTTTGTAATCATCGGTTTGCAGACATCTAGAAAGAATGATGAATCAAAAGATATGAGCACGTTTGATCATTGCAACTTAACCAATTGTAGAGTATATCTAAACTCTCAATACTATCCATACGAATCGTTTGCAGCAGATTTTGAAAAAATGTCATTCCCATTATTGTACGATGCCTTTGTTAACTTTCAACAAGTTTATTATAATCGAAGTACGAGTAGCCCGCAAGTAAATCCAGCACATTTCAAAACCAAATGTCCACTCACAGTCATAGATACGTCGAGACAATGTGATACATACAATTCTGGCGCTATCGATATTAAAATAGAGTTGTATTTTAAAAAAAATATTCCTGCAAACACTGCTGCCTATTGCCTCATCATTAATGATGTACTCTTCAACCATAGCATCCTGTCTGGCGAAGTTCGAAAAATAATTCAATAGTAAATCAGTTCAACGCTCGCGCTAGCATTGACTAACAGTGTTTAAATCATTTTAAAAAAAATGGATTACTCATATTTCAAAAAAGTAGAATTGAACAAAATGGTATTCACTATACCTAAGTCAACGCAAGACTTTTTATACATTTACATTTATGTGCAAGTGGAATTGATAAGCCAGAAACTAATATCTTCAGTGATTGTTTCATTCAATAATGAACATCAGTTCGATATTGAAGAGTGGATGAACACGTTTGTCAATAAAAAAGAAGATATTTACAACTTTTTTAACAATGGGACATTATCAGCGGCTGAAAATATATCTACAGATCGCGTTCGAGGTTGTTTGAGTGAAGATAATTGTGCGCCGATCTTAGAAATATCGACGGAGAACGAAAAATTAAAGTTAAGTGGAATTGAGTGGAACGGTGTTTATAATTTAATAGATTGTATTAATATTCGGTTAAGCTACTATAAAAAAATTAAAATATCTTACGAGAATAAGATTAACTTTTATATGAAACATTTTAGGATAAGAATGCCAAGAACTTATGATGAGGCTTTTAGTTTAGTGGAGGCATTAAGCGATGGAGATTCTATCATAGATACGGACATAAAAAATATGATTGTAGAGTTAATGTTATCTTGTAATTTATTAAATATGTGAATATAATTTCAATCTTTTTTATGTATACATTTAAATGATTAAGTATAGTTATTATGTTAATTTGAAACTTTTATGTAAATTTTTTAATTTAGTTTAAGTAGATCGTCAAACCAAAAATAATTAAATTATATTAATTGATAAACTTCTTTTATTTATCTCTGTGAACCGAGACAGAACTACGAAAGAATGCTCTACGCTTTTTACACTAAAAGAATTTAGTCGAATGAGTATTCACTCGTCTAGTGTAAATGTAGCCTAAACTCTATATTTTATCGACACCCACGCAAAGATTCGACCGTGAGAATATCGCGCGACCACGCCACGTCCCTTACGGGGTAGGCAGCGAACCCGTCCTCGCTTCGCTTACCCGCCGCCGCCACAACGGAACCGAAGGGGCACGACTCCACCCCACCCCCCGCCACAACGGAACATGTTTCGACATGTTCCAACGAGGACGCCCAAACTCCTAGCACCC
>DWEP01000003.1:0-12134 GCA_018247035.1 Pyrrhopyge crida | reverse complement strand
ACTGCGTCTTTTTATATATGCTAAAATTATCTTTTTCGGAGTTTATAGAGCCGAACAAAATTATTTTGAGTTAACAAGGATAGTACGGCTTGTGGACCTCGTGCTCATTAATAAAAGTATCAGTAAGTTTCTCTCGAATATTTGCAATTCCAATTTTTAATGTACCTAATTTATGCTACAGTACTTACACCGCCATACTAATTTGTGTTCCAGTTCTAACACCTGAGCACCTATATATAGCACCTAACTATGTCATCGCAAGTTAAAGTTACCGAAGTCAGATTGCAGTATCATTACATTTATCTTTAAAACTTCCCTTACAACCACAGTGTAATACTTTGATAGATGATGCAACTTTATTTTTATTTCCAGGTAAAGAAATAAAGGACTCGTTGAGAGACCTTCGCGACCTGGTCACATCGAGGCCGTTGCAGTTCCACGCAGTTCAGTTCTTCAAACTCGATTACCGCTTATTAGTCTCTATGACATCTGTCGTTGTCACATATACTATAATTATGTTGCAGTATCTGGATTGACGTAAATTCTTGAGAACTCAGTTTAATTTAATGAAAAGATTTTTGTTTTCGTTTATTCCTTTAGTAATCATAATGGATCTGTAAATTCAAAATACGACATTAAAGATAAATATCAAAAAAATATTGACGCGGACGAAACCTTACTAGGGAACTTGTTGTAGGCGTGCTACAAGATTAGACAGTAGGACCATTTCTTCAAAAGCTCTAAAAGTGTGTTTTTATATGTGTAAAAGAATATTGTAAAATTTTATTACTTTCTTCGTGCACTATATTTCTCGTTTTCGAAAATTGCATATTATACTTGGGCACTATTTGTGGTGTGCTTTGTAGGATTCACAGTAATTGTTTAACATATCGTATACTGCCAAAATTTAAATATATAGTTAAGTAATTGACTAGTTTCAAAAGTGGCAATCTGCGTTTTTTCTCAAAATTAAGATATTATTATGGCAACATAGATAACCTTGAATAAAAACGTTTTTTTTTACCCGTTTTTATCAAAACCGTTCTGACCTTAAAAATAATGATCCAAATCTTACTTTAAGATCAAATGCGGTAATCTGTTATATTTAAATTCAAAACCGGCCGTTTTAGATCATCGGCCAATCAGAAGCGAGAATTCATTAGCGTCGTGAAACATCAACAGAGTATTTCGTGCTGTGATTTTTAATGCATTCTAAGTGTTTTACTAATTAAAACTTAGTAAAAAGAGGTAAAACATCATAATGAATGTTCACCCAAGTGTCGTGACAAGCAACTTCACTAGGAAACGCAAGAGGAATACCGAAAAATGGGCTAGAAACCAAGCAAAGAATTTAAGGTAATTGTAGTCTTAGGGCTGTCACAGATTTGTTTCGATAATATTGAAGTTATGTTTTATTTTACAGCTGCATTATTTATAATTCCTTAATGTTTTAGATACTCGCGAAACTCCTTACCAGAAAAGGTGTGCAACCACAACACAAAAGCCCTCAATTGCGCCACATTAACAATGGCTCAGTTAAAAGCAGCGCAAGAGGTTTTTTTTAAATACCCAAATAAAAAAGAACAAGATTCTCTTATATTAAAATACTGTTCTATTAAACCTGTGAAGCATAGAAAAGGGTTCAAGGGAAAAAAGCAGACTACCATCAAATATTCTGTGTTTCTGCAAAATGTTAAAGTGCCCATATGCCAAAAATTATTTTTGAATATATTTGGCATAACAAAACATAGGATTGCATATGTTATGAATAGGTTTTATTATACTGGAGATATAATAATAACTGAAAAGCGAGGTATGGTATAAGTATGAAAACCCAAGTTGAATATTATTATTATACTACTATTATAAATGCGAAAATATGTCTGTTTGTCCTTTGAGCACAATATAGCCGTTGTTTTTCGTATACGTATAGTTCGTACCTCTTCGGGGATTACAGGCGTGAAGATTTTTTTTTTTCCTTTTTTATATAAGTTTAGTTATTCAGTCAATTTTAAACCAATTTTGTAACCATGTTCATTAGTACATTTTCGTTTTACATTATTTCAGTTTTAGTTTGGGTTTAATTAAAGTTGCTTTATTTTTTCACAGGTGGAAATCGAAAGGAGAATTTGTATGCCCCACAAAAACAATCTATACATAATTTTATACAAAAATTGAATTGCATCGAGTCCCATTATTGCAGAAAAACCAAGATTGCTGAAAGGAAATATTTATCTTCAGATTTAAACATTAATAAACTTTACAAAATCTATAAAGATAGTGAGTATGTGCATGCTGATGTTAAGAGCTCTTACTTTCGCCACATTTTTAATACAAAATATAATTTGGGCTTCGGAACTCCAAAGACTGATGCATGTTCCACGTGTTTAGAGCTGGCTGAAAAAATTGCTTTCGAACAGGATCTCCAAAAGAAAGCTTTACTCATGACACAGAAAAGAGTACACTCTTTACGAGCTAAAGCTTTTTATGAAAAGTTACGTGAAGATTCACATGATCTTAAAATTTTCTCTTTCGATTGCCAAAAAAATCTACCGCTACCGAAACTTCCTGACCAAATTTCGTATTATTCACGGCAATTATACTTTTTTAATTTCACTGTGGTGGAGGGTGCATCTAATATTCCTTTCAGTAAAGATCGGGTCTTCACTTATTATTGCACGGAAAATGAATTTAATAAGGACTCCAATTTAATAGCTTCAGCTGTAATACACAGGCTAAATAATAGTAATTTGTTCAACATAACTAATATTCGTTTGGTCGCAGATGGCTGCGGTGGTCAAAATAAAAATAGCATTCTAGTGGGTGCATGCTCTAAATGGCTGTTGGAACATCAAAATATTAAAACTATAGAAATGGTATTTCCAGTGACTGGGCACTCTTTTATGCCTGCCGACCGACAATTTGGCGTTGCTGAAAAGATACTTCGTAAGAAGCACATAATTTTACATCCCGATGAAATACGCGATGTTTTAGGAGAAACGTCAACTTTGATTAAATTTCGTAATGACTGTCCAGTTTTTGACTGGAGAAACGCTGTCAAGTCAGTATTAAAGCCTACGACGTCATGGAACATGACTTTTAAACAATGTAAAAGATTTATTCTGAGACGATCTAAAATACCAGGCAATGTTCTGGTAAGAGGTGAATTATATTACAAGAGTGATCTAGCAAAATCTCAAAACATATGCCAACGAAATAACATTATAAGAAATATGGCACCACAAAGATTACCTAATATAGTTCCGGTAAATAAAAATAAATTGTCAGATATTAAAAAGTTGCTTCAAAGACATTTTGGCCCGGATTGGAAGGATATGTCAATTTTATCATTTTATGATGATTTACTAAAGGCGCAGGAAGTTGTAACAGGGCCTGCAATAGAAGATAACTATTGTGGAGAGCCTTTGGAAGAAGTTTTTGATTTGCACATATAAATTTGTATGAGCCATTCAGAAATCTTTTCATACTTTTATAATTGTTATATGTTGATGATTAAAACCGGAGTAATAAAAGTTTGATGCAAGAATTTTTCTTATATTTGTAAATGAATATGTGAAAAGCATTACGGACCACCTTATATTCTTTTGATAGCCCTGAATCTAGAACCCAGTCATGAGCCGGTGCTTGGGATCAAAAACGGTAATCTGTGCACTAGTGAGTTTCAAAAACGGCATTTCTCAAAATTTGGTTTCAATATCGGCAATCTCCAAAATTGAAACTGAAATTATGTTAAAAATGGAGTGAATATTCATGTGATTGGACATTTAGTATGCCTCTTAGCTATTTAAAATATTTACAGAATGAGTTTTATAATCACTACGTAATTGTAATGCTAATAATACGTTTTTTGTAATTTGCCAAAATTCTTCTGAAAGTCAGATTGCCATATTTGAAACTAGTCGACTCAATTATTACATGGTGATTTAGTAACATTATTTGGGTTAACATTAATTACATCATTATGTTTACACTCATGTTTCTTTGAACAATCATTTTCAGATGTCAACGTCGTTTGGGTCCCTACATTTTTATATAATTTACACTGTTGATTTCTCAAGTTACATGAGAACAAGTAGTTATCCATTTTACGCTTATAGGAAATACATAAGATCTCCTTTAACATGGACCTAGCTAAGTGCAAAGGAAAAATATTACGTTTAGGTATCATTCTACTGTAGTTTAGATCGGTATAAATTACATTACAATATTTATTACATAGAAATTTCAACTCATAATTTAGCTTTTTTTCATGTAAAAATTTGTTTCTCGGGACTTCTCCAACAATTATGTTTGTATTAGTAGCCGCTGCCAACCATTTATCAAAGTTTGAAGAAAAGTCAAAAGGGTTTCTGTCATTGCTGCCCGCTAACAAAATGACGAAGTCATTTTTTGTCAAATTTTTAATTTCGGTTTTCATTGATAAGACAACTTGCCCCAGTGAGGCGTTCGGCTTAATAAAACTAAATACGTTATAGTCAGTTCCCAAAAGATTTTGTAAATGCTCACGTACATTTCGTCCTTGATTGTCACCTAATATTATAACTTGATGTTTTGTAATTTTTTGTGGCATAGTATGTAAGGAATAGTTTGATGAAAATTTCTTAGGTGATAATTTTTCTGAGTTATCTATCGTGACTGACGTGGTATCTTTCTTTTTGTTTGTAATAATATTTTTGATGCCAGTAGTTAGAATCGGTTGGTCTACCCTCTGTTTCTGTTGCTCTAATCGAAGCGGTGTGCAATAGAAGTTTGAATACAAGGTCGCTGCCGAGTTTATTGGAGACATTCGTGGAGTACGTATTTTCATGTTTAAGAGGCGCTTACTAATAGGTGTTGTCTTTGTTTGATAATTTAATTTTATTTGTGGTTCGCAGGTTAACTTTTTAAGAAATTCAATTTGTTTAGACTGGTCTTGAACTGTTCGCTTGAGTTTCTCATTTTCACAGTTTAGGCTGTCTACTTCTGAGTCAGCGCTCAGTAGTTTCTGACTTAACATCTCTAATTGCTGTTTAAGATCGGAAGTATGAGAATGATGAGTTTCGCTGTGTAAACTAAACATAGTAGAATCGAGAAGAGTTGAGTTCAGAACGTCATTGCTTCGGCTTAGTATAGAAATGTTCTCCTCGGAATGAGATCTTTGGAATCTTCTGCGAACCGTTATGTTGTCCATTTTATTTTATTACTTCTTCTAATTCACAAAAAATACAAAAGGAGGGAAATAAACTTTGGAGTTATGTGTATAGGTATGATGATGAAGTGCCCTCTTGTGATCGAAAGTGTATTAAATACATATACACGATGCTGCAATCATAAAACCTGGATGGTGACCTCTGACGGCGAGCAGCGTTACAACGTCCCGATAGTTCAATAGTAACATCAATACCGTAGTGCTGGAGACATGAGCGCTCTCTGTTACGGGTTTTGGTAGCAGCGGTTACGGTTATATGGTAGCAGCGCCCTCTTTTGACAAGTAGCAGTAGGTAACGTGTTGAGTGTAGTTGAAACGTTAAAATTTAAATTATAAAAAGGTCTATTTTGTCGGGAAAGAATTTATAACACTTTAAATTATATTAAACAACTGACCAACTTCAGTTACGTTAACGAGCAAACATGTTTAACGTGTTATTTGTGGTCAGGCACTTAGATTTTTTAGTTCTTTTTCACTTTTGTTTACACTAAGTTATTTCTACGATTACGGCAAATATTGTAAAGGTCTGGAGAAGAGAACACTATCACTGACTATTTGCAACATTATCCGCATAACACAATTGTTTTTACACTAGATACTGCACTTATTATAATATTTCAGATTAGGAGATACGCACACCACTTTCACTTAGTGCGCCATCTGTGCGCCAATGAAAATTTGGGTGGAGAAAGGATTGTAAAATCAGTTTTCGTCATTCAAATCACATGATAAGTATTATTTATTAAAAAACTGTTTTTTTTATATTGACTATGTAAAGTATTTGTTGAGGGTTGCTTCTGTATAATAAAGCCTTTTTCTTCAAAGTTGTTTATTTTCTTATGTGAGCTACAGTTGATCCTTAGACGAACGTAATTTCTACAAAAAATGTGCCGTGGTTTAAACCGTTTGGAGCACCGCAACAGACAGGAGGTATGAATCGCATAAATAACCCATCAGCCAATCATCGCGTGTTTAGGCAAACAATTTTTGCTTTGCACACGGCACTACAACTATCCCTTTTTTACCTATGACGTTGTCCCTTTCTATTGTGGTGCTCCTCTAACCTATGTGTTTATACAATATTTTGTCCCTATCTAATCATCCTTAAAAAACTACGGGGAATCTTTATTTACATGATACATATAATCTTAGTTTAATAACTTATGTAAAACATTAATTGCCGAAGTCGTTCTTAACATTCTCCCCCCGGCGTAGACTCCTCGTAGCCTCTTCTATACGAAGAACGACGAGCTTCATAACGGGCCTCCGGAACACTCCTCCCTTGGTGCGGACGTCTGCAGATCTAGCAACTCCGTCGGGACCGGGGTGTATACGCTCCACGATCCCTCTTGGCCAGGTATTGCGTGGCATTGTGTTATCGACCACGATCACTAGATCTCCTTCTCGTATCTGCGGCACCTCACCGTGTATTTGCTCTCGGGGAATGAGTGTTGGTAAATATTCTTTCACCCATCTTTGCCAGAATTGGTCCGCTAGCGCTTGTGATCTCCTCCATGTCTGACGGTCCGCTTCCTCACACGTTCCGGTCGGTGGCAATCCCGTGGATGACCCGATGAGAAAGTGATTTGGCGTCAATGCCTCCTGTTCGTCGGGGTCCACCGAGACGTGCGTAAGTGGCCGTGCGTTGACGCTGTATTCTGCTTCCGTTATAAGTGTTTGCAACACCTCTTCCTTTGGTGCTTTCTCCTTGAGTGTGATGCTTAATGCAGTTTTTACAGATCGCACCAGTCGTTCCCAGGCGCCACCCATATGCGGTGCCCCCGGTGGTATGAAGCGCCAATCTGTGTTATATTGCAAACAGTAGTCTTGTAGTTCTGTTATCCATTTCTTGTATGCGTCTCTGAGCTCGACGTCCGCTCCTCTGAAGTTCGTCGCGTTGTCCGAATATATTACGCGCGGCCATCCCCTTCTGGCGGCCATCCTTCGCAGTGCCATTATAGCGGAGTCCGTAGAGAGCGATTGCACTAGCTCGAGATGAATTGCTCTTGTTGTGAGGCATGTAAATAATGCGCACCATCGTTTCTCGCGCCGTCTTCCTATGGTTATTACCAGAGGTCCGAAATAGTCTATCCCACTGTATGTGAAGGCGCGATGACCGGGATCTATCCTTTCTCTGGGCAGGTCCCCTCTTGGTGGCATTCTCGGAACCGCTTTATATATGCGGCAATATTGGCAGCGTCTTGCTATCATTTTCACACTGGATCTTAGGTGCAGTATGATATATCGTTGCCGGAGCTCATTGACTATTCTCTCGTTGTTGGCGTGTCCCGCTTGGCGGTGATATTTTTCTATTAGGAGACGCGTGAATGGATGTCGTCCGTCGAGTATCACCGGGTTGTTTGAGTGCGTGGTAGAGTGAATAGCTCCGATTCTGCCTCTCGCTCTTATTAATCCATTATGGAATACTACGTCGAGTTTTCTTAATTTACTGTGGCGCGATAGTTGTATAGCTTGTTGAAGGCGAGCTATGTCCTCTTCGAAGGAATCCTTTTGCACTTGTTGTAGCCAACGTTGTTCGGCAGCTTCTAAGTGCGATACCGCTAGACATCGAGTCATATCCTTCGATTTTAATTTTTCTGTAAACAATTGTACCAGTGCAGTGGTTCTTATGAGTTTATTGTAGTTAGAGAACCTCTTGATATCGGGTAATGCGACGTCGGAGTTTAGTTTACTTCTTATTATTGCATGATATGCTGTCTCCTCCGTCACGTCGCCCTCCTCGCTTTCTTGAGGCCATTGACCTTCTGGTGCCTGCAAGAAGGGAGGCCCCGTGAACCATCGGTCTTGATTTTTGATGATATTATTCTGAAGCCTGGTAGCGTCGTCCGCCACGTTGAGTGTTGTGGGTACCCATCGCCAATCTTCTGTATGAGTGAGCTCGGCGATCTCGGCGAGGCGGTGGGACACGAACGGCGTATATCGCTTTTTCTCATTTCTTATCCAATGAAGGACTGTCCTAGAGTCGCTCCAGTATATGATCCTTCTAGGCTTCCATGTGTGTTCTCTGACTATTGTGTTGGCCAGTCGCGCTCCTATTAGCGCTGCTTGCAGCTCTAACCTCGGAATGGTGAGTAGTCTCAACGGGGCGACTTTTGCTTTCGCCATTACTTGTGCGACCTCTATTTGGTCGCCGCATGCAATTCTCCAGTAGGCCACTGCTGCATAAGCCTGCTCGCTCGCATCGACGAATATATGCAACTCGATGCGTGACTCCGGCGTTGTATTCACGCTATAACAACGCGGTATTGTTAATGTTGCGATATCTGAGAGTTGTTTTAACCATTCGTCGAATAACTTGGCGTCTTCTTGTGGTAACTCTTGATCCCACTCTATTTTCTTCATCCATAATTGTTGTAATATTATTTTTCCGACGATAGTGTATTGGCTAATGAGTCCCAGCGGATCGTATATTGACATCACTGCGATTAGAGTCTCGCGTTTAGTGGGCGCTCTTATTCGTAGCCTGACTTCTTCAGGGACTCTCTTGATATCTGTATTAAATGTGAGCGTGTCGGAGTCCGGGTCCCACCTTAGACCCAGGGTTTTCTCTTTCTGATGCGCTGCGAGTTCCACACGTGTATTTTTTGACCTTTTCTCTTCGGGGATGCTGGTTAGAATTTTCTTACTGTTTGAATTCCAACCTCTCAAATTGAAGCCTGCTTGCTCATGTATGTAGATTATTTCTTTGATTATTTTAATAGCCTCTCCTTCGGTGTGGAAGCTATCTAAGTAGTCGTCCATGTAATGTCGCTCTTTGATCGCCGTGGACGCTTCCGGATATTTTTGTTCATAGTCGACGGCGTTGCGGTTCCTCACACTATGAGCGAGGTATGGTGAGCTGCTGGCCCCGAATATCATTGAGGTCATTTTATATTCCTTTGGCGAGTCTGTGGGTTTATCACGCCACAAGAACATCTGGGCGGGCTGGTCCTCAGGTCTTATCTTGACTCTGAGGAACATCTCCTCGATGTCAGCTGTGACGGCGACTAACTTTTCTCTGAAGCCGAAGAGTATTCTAGTCAGTGATGCCAATAGATCGGGTCCTCCTAATAGATGATCGTTGAGGCATACACCATTTATCTTGGCCGCGGCGTCGAAAACCATTCTTATTCGGCCCGGTTTGTTATGGTTTGTCACAGCGAAGTGAGGCAAGAACCATTTAACGTTGCTATCTCGCTCACTCCCATTGCACGCCGTGGCATATCCCTTTTGTATTAAGTTATTGACTTGTGCTGCATATTCATTTTTGAATGCGGGATCCTTATTCATTCTTTTTTCAAGCGTATGTAGCCTTTTCAGGGTAGGCTCGTAGCTTTCTGGCAGGACCGTGTTATCCATCTTCCAGGGCAAACCCACTTCGAAATGTCCGTCCTTCCTTTTGACAGTTGCTTCAAATATTTCATTAGCTCTCTTCTCGCCTTTGTGGACCTTCTCCTTGGTCGAGATTCCCAGTGAATCTACGCTGAAATGCGACTCGACGAGCCTCTGCAGTTGTGCGTCACTCGTACATATGTGAAGCACTGCCGCTTGGTCCTGCACGATCATTTTTCTGGGGACTGATCCATGCAGCACCCATCCCAGCTTAGTCCACGATGCGGCGGGCTCGTTTCTTCTACCGGCGCGCAACTGCCTGGTTATTATCAGATGCCAATTGTCGGCTCCTATTAGTATACGAGGTTTTGTTTCCCCCGCGTAGATTCTTGCTTGTACGCTTCTTAGGTACGGGTACCGCCCTAGGTTATGCGGTATACGTTGCCGATGCAGCTGTAATCCCTTTATTGTACGCGCTGTGATATTGTATTCTTCTGGTTCGCGTAGACCCTTTATTTTAATATTTATTATCTTGCTGTCAACTTTCCTTTCCTCGTTGATGCCTTTAATATTCAATGATTGCATTGATCCGCTATCAGTGAGCTGATTTGCTAGTTCTTCATCTATCAGCGTCACCGTGGATCCTTCGTCCAGGAGCGCATGTGTAATAATCTCCCCCCGTGGACCGCTGAGTTTTACTTTGCAGGTTTTGAGCAGCACTGACGTAGGCGCCTTCTTTTCTGTAACGCTCATGACTGCTGCAGCGGCTGCATCTTCGGGGCAGTTATCTGAGGTGCTGACAGTAGTCGTAGTTTCTGCTGCTCTGTCCTTGTGGAGTATCGCATGATGTTGATATGTACACCCGCGTACTCCACAGGCTTTAGATTTGCAATTGAATCTGCTGTGTTTGCGCTTCATGCATTTGAAGCACATCTTGTTTTCCTTTGCCCATTTCCATCGATCGTTGACGTCGAGCGCTTTTAGTTTTAGGCAATCGGAGGTATAGTGTCCTCCTTGTGGACACATGAAGCATCTTCTTTCTTCTTGTGCTGTGATATCCTCTGCTGTGTACACGCCCCTAGTAGCTGCCCTCCTTGGAGCTACGTCCCTCTTGACGGGTACCGGAGCGCTTCGCTTTGTCGTATGAGTATAGCGCAGCATCAAATCGGCCTCAGTCAACAAGAAGTCTGCGAGGACGATCATTTCGTTATCTGCAATGATGCGGTCTTCATTGGCGGCGGCATACTCCGCCCATTTAGTGACGAGGTGAGGGCTTAGTTTTTCTATAACATCGCGGACTAATAGTGGGTTCCGCAAATAGCCTCTTCTGTCCACACTCTTGATTGTGTAGACTATATTTTGCACCTTGACAGCAAGTTCATACAGGTCTGAACCTGTATTTCCTAACTTCGGGATTCTTTTTAAGTCTTCCATAGCTCGATCGATGATGTATTCCGGACGCCCGTACTTCATTTTCAGCGTGCGCATTATGACATCTGGATCGGAGGCGGTAAATAGTTGTGAGAGTACTGTTTCTCTTGCTTCGCCTTTTAAACTATTCCTTAAGCGCAGGAGGTTTTCTGTTGCTGAAAATTTAAAGATTCTTGTAGAGTCTTCCATTGCCGCTTTAAATGGCAACCATTCCATAATAGCTCCCGTAAATACAGGAAGCTCTGTTGTCTGACGTGGCGGCGGTCTTGAAGTGAACATCTTTTCTAGTGTATCGGCTAATCGCTGAATCCCCTGGTATTTGGACCCCTCCCCCCGTTGCTCATTAACGGGAGGCTGTTCCTCTTGCTGTTCCCCTTGGTGCTTAGTTAGCGGCCTTTGCTCCTCGACGCTTCTGTCGACCCAGTCCCGTACCCTATCCTGACACGTACTGGCTGCGTAATCGCTTTCCGCTTCAATAGCCGACATCTCGGCGGCTAATCTTGATTGAACTAATTTTTCTTTCATTTTCAATCGCTTTTCTTCTAATTTCGCGAGTTCTTTCTCGGCTTCGTATTGAGCCATTTTAATTCTCGCGTCGGCGCTCCTTCTCGATGTATTACTACGAGCGGTGAGCGCTGGTGACGTAGGTCTTCGTACAGGTGTCGTAGCTTCACGTACTGTCGGCGTGCTAACCGACTGTGCAGGCGGACCCATAATAGACATCCCCGTTGATGCCTCTGTCGCGATCTCTCTCTCTGATCGTGGAGGAGAGCGCTGCAGTCTTCGTCCCATGGGTATATATCCTGCCGCGGTTGATGGTGATTGTGGCGAGTCTTCGTAAATGCGATGTAGCGGCGGCCCTGATACACCCTTAGTAGCATGGGACCCCTCTGTCTCGCTATATCCCGACTCGGAGCGAACACGGCTTCTAGTGTTCATGACGACCGACGTTTTTTGTATATAGATTCGCTTCTGAATCTTATTAGAGCGCGGATTGTTTCTTCTAAATCGAAGCACAGGTTTGCTGGCGTTGGATTTTCCCGGATCCGGCTCGAAGGACCAAAATGTTGAGGGTTGCTTCTGTGTAATAAAGCCTTTTTCTTCAAAGTTGTTTATTTTCTTATGTGAGCTACAGTTGATCCTTAGACGAACGTAATTTCTA
>DWEP01000002.1:0-12199 GCA_018247035.1 Pyrrhopyge crida | reverse complement strand
TTGTCAACTAATAAAAAATGACATCTACCGACATTATTAAATGCGCCTACATAAAGGAGAGGCAATGCAACGATAGTGTGGCGATGAGTTAACTATCAGGCGCGAACATCCTCCCGGCCGTTAAAAGTCCCAGACTTTTAACTCTCGAGGAGCTGCTCCGTTGCTGGTAGAGGGCAGATCCGTCTGAAGGGTCTCCGGTAACATCCATGGGTTGTTTGAACGTCTGCTACGCGGCTTACTCCATCAGGACCAGGAAAGAGTTTGCTAATGCGACCCGTACGCCAGCATAGTGGCGGTAGATTGTCCTCTTGTAGCAGCACCAGGTCACCAACGTTTAGCGAAGTATCATTGGTACGCCACTTCGATCTTTGCTGAAGCTCGGACAGGTACTCTGTCTGCCATCGTCGCCAAAAATGCTGTCGAATTTGCTCCAGCCTTTCGAATCGCTTCAATTGAGTGGGCTTGTAGTCCTCTAAGCTTGGTGTGGGCAGCGCCGTCAATGGTCGTCCGAGTAGAAAGTGACCTGGGGTGAGGAAAAGAAGGTCATTTGGAGATGAGGACATAGGATAGAGGGGGCGACTATTTAAAATAGCCTCCACTTGTGCAAACAACGTGCACAACTCTTCAAAAGTTAAATGGGTATTGCCCATAACGCGTCTGACGTGAAATTTTGCCGATTTGACTCCGGCCTCCCAGATACCACCAAAGTGGGGAGCGTATGAAGGAGAGAAAATAAACTTAATTTCTTCTTCATTAGAAAAATTCAAAATGGCACTACGATTACGTTTTAAAAAATTGTTTATTTCTTTAGCCGCACCTACAAAATTGCGACCGTTGTCGCAAAAGATTTCGGCCGGTTTACCCCGACGGGATATAAACCTACGCAAGGTAAGAATGAACGCATCCTTAGAGAGATCACTGACGGCTTCCAAGTGAACACATTTATATCTTAAGCATATAAAAATACACAGGTAACATTTAGAAACTCTTGATCCACGACCCTTCCTATCCAAAATAAGAAAAGGGCCGGCAAAGTCTATTCCTACACTGCAGAATGGGAAGTCCACCGTAACACGCTGTGCAGGTAAGTTACCCATTATGGGTGATAACGTCTTACCCTGTACCCTTCGACATTTGATACAGTTATGAACGGTCCTTCTGGCCAGATGCCGACCATTTATAGGCCACACGTACTGCCTAACACTAGCTAGAAGGAGCTGTGGTCCAGCATGTAATTTGTGAAGGTGTTCCCTTTCAAATATTAGTTTAGTGAGATGGTGAGAAGAGTGAAGCAAAATAGGGTGTTTATTTTCGTAAGATACAGCCGAAGCGTCTAGACGCCCTCCTACACGAATTAGACCATCAGTGTCCATGAAAGGTGTTAGTGAAATGATGTTAGATTTTGAACTAATGGAACCTCCCTTTGAAAGCGAACTATATTCCACGGGAAAGGATTCCTGTTGTGCCTTAAGACATAAAAGGTGAAAGGAACGCTGTAGTTCCTCAAGACTGAGATCATCAGAACGTCTAAGCGATTTAGGGTGACGTAAAATATACATATATCTTAGTATATAAGCATAAACACGTTTAACTTTATTTAGGTTACTGTATTTAGAAAATGAAATTATATTATTATTTGTTTTATTATTAATTTTAGCAATGTTTGACCTTATTTCAGGAATTTCAGAACCTTGAATTTCAGCCTTAGATAAAGTAGGCCAAGAACCTTCTTCCTTATATAAAAAATCAGGTCCCGACCACCACAGATTATTATTTTTAAGCTCCTCTAGATATACGCCGCGTGACACCAGGTCTGCAGGATTTTCTGAGGTAGGTACATAATGCCAATTAGCAACGTCAGTGAGTTCCAATATTTCAGCTACTCTATTTACTACGAAAGTTTTTAATTTCCTGGAACTAGTACGTAACCAAGCAAGGACAACGCTAGAGTCACACCAAAACATCTGACGATCTATCCGGAACCTTAAAGAATCTAAAACGGCCTTGCAGAGGCGAGCAGCCAGCATTGCGGCACACAACTCTAGGCGAGGTATTGTACAGGCCTTGATTGGCGCTACTTTTGATTTAGAACATAAAAGTTTTACATGTACATTACCAGCATCGTCGATGGACCTCACATAGACACACGCACCGTATGCCCTTTGGGATGCGTCGCTGAAGGTATGTATTTCCGTCAAGACAGGTAAATCACACAGAACATGCCTGGGTAAGTTAATAAGAGATATATGAAATAAATTATTAGAAAATTTACGCCAAGACTTCTCTATTTCACTAGAAACAGGTTCATCCCAGCCGGCCTTTTCAAGCCAAAGTTGCTGCATTATTAGTTTAGGTATTATAATGCAGGGACTAACAAAACCGAGCGGGTCGAAAATTTTAAATGATATAGACAATATGTAGCGCTTAGTGATTTTATCATTGAGCGGAGGAATATCAAAGGAGTAATGCAAACAGTCAGAATTAGAATTCCATCCTAAGCCAAGAGCACTTGAATTTTCACTAATAATAAGGCTATTATCTGTAGAATGTTTAGAACATGAATTGAGAACCTGAAGTGAATTTGATTTATATTTTCTTAGATTAAAGCAACCTTTTTTCAATGCATCTGACACAGCCCTTTGTATATATTTTAATTCGGACTCAGAGTTGCAGCCTGTTATTAGGTCATCTACATAGAAGTCGCGTTGTATTATGGTTTTGATAAATTGATCCTCGCACTCCTCTCCCAGCTGCCAAAGACATCTCGTGGTCAAATAACTGGCACTTGCGAAACCGTACGTGACAGTATTTAAACATAAAACCTTGAGAGGTTGTCTCTCTTCTTCTCTCCATAGTATTAGCTGTAATTTTCGATCGGTTTCATCTAACAATACTTGACGAAATAGTTTTTCAACGTCTCCGGCCAGAAGGTACTTGTAGAACCGTGCCCGAATCAATATGGAGAAAAGTGAGTCTTGAATTTGGGGCCCAGTCATTTGTATGTCATTAACACTGAAGCCAGAGGTTGTGCGAGCGAATGCATCAAAAACAACCCTAATTTTTGTCGTCTCGCTGTTCGGCTTAAAAACTGGATGATGAGGTAAGAAATAGCATAAGTTAGATTTTAAACCTTGTAATGAAATTTCAGAAAGATGACCTAACTGTGCATATTCCCGAATGAACTCAACGTATTGTGATTTAACTTCCGGCTGCTTCCTAAATCTACGTTCTAAATTCCGAAACCTCTTCTTAGCTTGGTTGTAGGAATCGCCTAAACAATCGGGTGCGTCGATAAGGGGTAATCTAACTGAAAATCTTCCGTTTTCTAAGCGGCGAGTGTTTTTTAAAAAGTGTGTTTCACATGCCTGCTCGCCTTCACTTAAATATGATTTTGATGGGATTTCTTCTAGTTCCCAAAATTTATTTAAACTATAGTCAATGTCGCCATTGTGACAAACATTTGCTAGTACCTTATTAGAATTAATATTACCTATGCGGTGTTTATGTTGCAGGGGACCGCCAATCAACCAACCCAGTTTTGAGTTATGCAGTTTGGGAAGGTTAGGTCCTAATGACTGCTGCTCACACCCTATTATATCCCAAAACAGATCTGAGCCTATGAGTATATCAACAGAACAAGGCTGATAGAAGTTGGGATCTGCTAGAGTAATATTACTAGGAATATTAAAGGATTTAATATTTATCAATGAATTGGGCACTGCACCTGTCAATTCTTTCATTATGAAAAAGTTTGAAGTAATGTTGAATGAAGAAATTTTCGATTTTAATTGGGCAATGCAATATTCAGTCACTGTTCCAGAATCATTGTTGCCAAAACCGATTATTTTTGTAGCATTAATATTTTTAACTTCTAAAGATAACCGTTGTTTCAGGTTTGAGCTTATAAAGGAAGACTGACTTCCACAGTCTAGTAGGGCGCGTACTGTCTCAACTCGATTAGTTCTGGGGTTGGCTACTGCAATCAAGGCGGTAGATAAAATAGCTAATTTGGTGCCTTGATGGTTACAGTTAGCCTGCATCTCGGAAGAACTACTGCAGCTGGAATTAGAAGCGGCTGCGTTAGTAGGAAGGTGTAACATTGTATTGTGTCTCTTGTTACATTCGCGACAACGTCCTAAGCGACACTTAAAAGCGGAATGACCAGACCTTAAACAATTAAGACACAACTTTAATTTAGTCGCCTCGGTGATACGTTCGCTTATACTCTTAGCGTTGAACAAAGGACAGTCATATATCCTATGATCCTTACAACTACAGAATGGACAAAGGTTCGATGAGGATGAAGGAGATTGTGAGTCGTTATTAATATTGTTAGTGTACGCATATGATTTAAGTTTTGGATGTTTTTGCTCATTCTTGTTGGAAATACATTCTGTACGATGCTTGATATTAGTAGACTTAGAATTATTGCGATGTAATGACTCTAGCACAGACGCACGATCGTTTAAAAATTTAAAAAAGTCTTTAAGAGTAGGTGTTTCAGTGCTCATCGTATTACGGTGTTCCTCCCATTTCCTAAAAGTATGATTGTCCAATTTGGAGGCAACTAAATGGATTATAATTACATCCCAATACTCAGTAGCTTGTCCTAAGTTGGACAGGGCGCGTAAAGTTTTTGAAACGTGGTCGACTAGGAACCGTAAGGATCTCTCTGACTCCTTGGCTATGGCATTAATATCAAACAATGCACTTAAATGATGACTAATCAACAACCTTTTGTTATCATAGCGATCGAGTAACAATTTCCAAGCTTCCTTGTAATTATCGGATGATACTTCTAAGTTTGAAATAGTTCGTGCAGCTTCACCTTCTAAATATGAATGTAAATAGTGAAACTTATTAACTGAACTGATTCTATTATTTTCATGAATTAAAGATTTAAAAGTATCACGGAACTCCATCCAGCGAAAGTATGAGCCGTCAAATTTGGCTATTTGAATCAAAGGTAACTTGAAACTCATCTCACTATGATCAAGAGCGCACTGTGTTATATCATGAGAACTCGAGTCATGAATGCCATCATCCTTACTGTGCAACTGTAACAAATTTTGAGCTGTTACAATATTACTAATAAACTCCCGTTCAATGCTCTCTCGTTCCTCCAGTTCATTATCTAACTCGGTAGAATTATAGATTTCAATTTGACTCTGCAAGTCATCGAATTTAGAAGACAATGTCTCAAATTTGCTAAGCTTAAGCATAAGTTCCGCCCTCTGCGTAGCGGTAAAGGTTTCACAGCGAGACAACTTTTCTAAATAATGTTTAAATTTTGTAACTTGGCCCTTGACGGAGCTGCGCCTGACATTCAAGTCCGCTAAATTCTTAACGTCGTCTCCTAAACCCATTGTAAGTATTGCTTATTAAAATTCGGGTGTTGTATTAATAACTAGATGCAATATTGAGGTACTCGTCCGAACAAGAAAGTAAGTTTAACAAAAATTTCAATTTTTAAATTATAAAACTGTAAAATATACGCTCACGCCCCTCGTTGGTGCTATCTGCCGCGCGGGAGACCGACGCCGTCGGCTGCGTGTCGGGCGACGCGGCGCTGCTGCTGCGTCGACGCAGTAACGCACAGAAGCAACGGGCAAGCCTGGAATGTTCGGCAGAAATATGATATAATGGGATCAAGGATTAAGGCACGGCAGCCTCCGTGTGCTAGTGCACTAACGAAAAAAGATATTAAATTAAACAATAATATCGTAACCACCTACGCTGATTGAAAATAGTTGCGAATAATTGGCGTAATAATTGTTAGAAACTGTTTAGAGAACTCGGGGTGTAACTAGAGTATTCGTAATATTTTACGTATTATTGCTAAGACTATTTAATCAAATGAGAACCAGTAGTAACATTGAATTACACAATGCGAAACTTATGAACCTTTGATCGTAATTTACACAAGTGAAATGCTATTTTATTAGGAAACTGATTATATTGGAAAATATGTTTAATAGGAAAGTGAGGGACAAGTTAAGGATAGGCACTTAGCTGCATAAATTCTGCTGCGCTGCGGAATGACGTCGTACACGTGGTCAATGTCCGGCGGTGCTAAATTCCTTCCAAATTGTTCCAAATTGTTGTATATTCCAAAGACTGGGTGCGGCGCGGTGCTGACCGACTGTTGGCTTCGGTGCTGTGCTGACCAATTCCAGTTAGACTTTGAAATTACGAATCGTCGGGCTTCACTTCACAATGAAGTCCAGTCACGGTCGCCAATTATGTACAGACGTACACTGGAGCTTGGTGCTCGTAATGAAAAGCGCGTATTACAATAATAATGTTTTAATGATGCACTTTCCCTAATACAATATCATCTGATTTAAATTGAAACTGTAGAATGAATTAACGTGCGCCCGTTCGCAAGGAGGTCTGGTTGAGAGTCTATAAAATTACGGGTAGGAATCTACACATTTGTCAACTAATAAAAAATGACATCTACCGACATTATTAAATGCGCCTACATAAAGGAGAGGCAATGCAACGATAGTATGGCGATGAGTTAACTGTCAGGCGCGAACAGCCACAATAATTTGTAAACGTTGGAAATTGGAATATTTAATAATTAATGATTTAATAAATGATTCATTTTGTATTTGACAGAGAGAATGATTAACATAATGCTTATTAATAAATAGTTGAGGTGATAAGACTTCAGGCAGATGTTGTTTCTCAGTTTCATTTGGCCATTCTTCTTCGCGTAACAATAAAAATTGAGGTCCTGACCACCATAACGAACAGTCACTAATGCGTTTAGCATTTAATCCACGAGAAACAATATCTGCGGGATTATCCTTCGACGCCACGTAACTCCACGTATGCCCAGCTGTGTTTTCTTGAATTTCATTGACCCGGTTACGAACAAAGGGTCGTAATGTATTAGGCATCATAGATAGCCAACACAACACAATTGTGGAGTCGCACCAAAATCGACATTTACTAATTGGCAAGGTAATAGAATTCAAAACCTTCGAACACAGCCTTGATCCTAACAGTGCGCCACAAAGCTCCAAACGAGGTGTCGTAGTAGGTTTTATAGGCGCAACACAATTTTTTTACATTAGAAATTGAACCTTGATTGTTCCTTTATTGTCTACCGAACGTATATAAACACAGGCTCCGTAAGCTCGTTCGGAGGCATCTGTAAAAATATGAATCTCGTTTATAATGCTGTTATCGTTTAAAACCCATCGGCTTATTTTAAGTTTATTGAGGCTTGGGAGAGACGTTGCGAAAGAATTCCATTGAGTGCTTATTTCTGCTGATACCGGTTCATCCCAATCATACTTCGTAGACCACAATGTTTGCATGATCATTTTAGCTTCAACTACACAAGGGCCTACCAAACCGAAAGGATCGAAAATTTGGCTGATAATTGATAAAATATAGCGTTTTGTTATTTTATTAGAAGACTCAATATCAATGGAAAAAGATAGAGAGTCCGTATCACATAACCAATGTAATCCCAATGTCTTTGAAGGCATGTTTTTATTTTCAGACAGATTCAAGCTATTTGAACATTCAGCTCTATGAGATATTTCAGTTAAAACCTGAGGACTATTTGATTGCCATTTACGTAAGTGAAAATCTGCTGACCGTAATATGGAAACAACTTCTTTTCCTAACTCTATAACCTTTGAAATGGTATCACTTCCACTGAGAAAATCGTCTACGTAGAAATCACGTTCAATAGCAGATTTAACAACTTCATTCGTGGCACTAGTTGCTAGACTAGTTAAGCATCTAGTGGCCAAGTAGGGCGCAGAGGCCGTGCCATAAGTCACTGTATTAAGGGTATACGTTTTAAGTGGTAAACTTGTATCTGTTCTAAATATTATTTTTTGCAAACAACGTTGAGAATGTACGACATCGATTGCTCTATACATTTTTTCTATATCGCCCGAAATGACGTACTTGTGTTGCCTAAATCTGAGTAGGATGGACAGAAGGTCATCCTGAACAGTAGGTCCAATCATTTGGATGTCGTTTAATGATAAACCAGATGATGTTTTGGCGGAAGCATCGAAAACGACACGAAGTTTGGTTGTTGTGCTAGATTCCTTTACGACTCCATGATGTGGCAAAAAATACTCAGTACCGTTAGTAGGAGTTGCAGTCTCCGACATGTGGCCTAACCGCTCATACTCCTGCATAAAGCCAATGTAACGCTCTTTGAAAATTGGATCTCGTTGGAAACGACGTTCCAAGGACAGAAAGCGACATCTAGCCGAAATATATGAATTACCCAAGATTGTAGGATCATTTTTTAAAGGTATTGTAACAATGAAACGACCATTTTTGTGGCGAGTAGTAGTAGTCCAAAAACATTCCTCACATGCTCGTTCTTCGCGTGTTATACAATGTTTCACAGGAACGGAGTCTAATTCCCAAAATTTTATTAAATTCTTATTTAAAACATCAACAGCCGTATTACAAAAATGTGAAAGTGTTACAACGGGTGATTGTTTTGGAAAAGCCACAGTGCCTGAAACGACCCAACCTAGCTCTGTCTCACACAGCTTGGGCTGTCCTTTACCTAAATTAATAAACTGTGTGCTTACAACATTCCAGAATGTTTCAGCGCCAACGAGTATATCTATCGCAGATGGAATATTAAAATATGGATCAGCTAAAAAAATATTCTTTGGAATGGGCATATCGCTTGTATCTATCAGTTTAGTTGGTAATATTTTTGTTACTTCAGGCAATATATAACAATCTAAGTTCGCTTTATATGCGCTATAACGAGATTCAATTGTTAAGTTGCAAGACTGTGTACTGGTTGAATGCTGATTGTTAATACCTGCTATCGTGGAGCTCGTGTTACGTCGATGCAAGTGCAGCTTATCACAGAGTGCATGAGTTATAAAGTTGGCCGTACTACCATTATCCAGGAGGACTCTGGCGTCGAACCTTTCTCCATTGTTGCTCACCACTGTCACCAAAGCTGTGGAAAGCAAAACATGGGAGGCAGTAACATCTTGCATGGAATCACCTGAAACAGCTACATTTTGTGCTGCGGCAGTAGAAGGTTCAAAAATGTTTATTGGCAAAGCAAAATTATTACAGTCATTACTTGAAGTCACTACTGAAGGCATTGGATCTTGAAAGGAGTAAGGTTTAGGTTCATCTGTATGTATAAGCGTATTATGTTTGCGTGTACAGTATTTACAATGTGATAACCTGCAAGCATCATTAAAATGGCCAGAGCGCAAACAATTAAAGCATACATTAAATTCCTTAACTTTAGCAATACGCGTTTCTATTGGCAAATTACGAAAGGATTCGCAACTATACAAGTAATGAGTTTTTGAACAAAGGGGGCATTTAATTTTATTGTGCACGTATTGATTGTTTTTAGATTTTAATAGATTTAAATTATCGTTTTTTTGTGGAGCATAAGGTAATCTATTTGGTTCATTTTCTACAATTTTTACCTTGTATTCTAAAGTCTCTAGTAAATCAGCCCTATTACTAAGAAATGTAATAAATTGGGATAAGGTTGGAGATTTAGTAAGCGCACTACGATATTCTTCCCAATTTCTACATGTAACAAGGTCTAATTTATTTGTCATCATATAGATAATAAGAGTATCCCAATATTCGGTGGGCTCGTTCAATGTTCTTAATGCTCTTATATTCTTATTAATATCGTCAATTAAACGACGTAAATTATTGCAAGACTCTTTTGTAATATGCTCAACATTGAACAATGCCTGCACGTGATTGTTTATTAAAAGACGACT
The DNA here is from genome assembly GCA_018247035.1 of Pyrrhopyge crida. Taxonomy (NCBI): domain Eukaryota; kingdom Metazoa; phylum Arthropoda; class Insecta; order Lepidoptera; family Hesperiidae; genus Pyrrhopyge; species Pyrrhopyge crida. The sequence goes on along the minus strand of DWEP01000002.1, from coordinate 2,432 downwards.
ATTATTATATCGATCGCACAACAAGTTCCACGTCATGTCGTAATTTTCACTTTTAAAATCTATGTTTTTAATTATTTCTAATGCATTATCAGTAAGCGATGCACGTAGGTAGTGAAACTTACTTATGTTATCGATAGATGTACTACTGTGAATTAGTGACAAAAACGTATCTCTATACTCGAGCCAGCTCTCATAGCTACCATCAAAGCGAGGCAAATCAATTTTTGGTAAGCGAATAAAACGTTGGAACGATTCACCGGCATGTTTGCTTGTCGAACCCGCCACAGACCCAGCATCAGAAGACTGGTTGGTGCACAGAAGCATGCTGCGCGCCTGGGCAGTGAGTGTATGGTATCGTTCTTCGAATTTAGCGCGCTCCTGGTAGGCTTCTTCTGGCTCGTCTGCGCTCACCTCAATTTCCATCTGTAATTCCTTAAATTCATCGTACAGTTTTTCAAATTTGCTTAAACGACCTTCTAAATCAATACTTTGCAGGTCTGAAAGGGTTTTAGTGCTAGCAAGTATGCTCAGATAGTTACAAAAATTAGTTAACTTTGCTTTCATAGCACTACGTTTTTTAATCAAAACGTCTGTCGAAGTCATAATGAAAGCGAACGAAATTAAAACAAAATTAACTAAGAAAAATTGCTATAAAGCAAGAAATGCTTCAAATGGACAAGTAATAAAGATAAGGAATGAATGGGCTTAACCTTGAACTTGCATTAAACGGCCACCTGCGTGCGTATGACTCAGCACGCGCACAGCTGTTGGTCTATAGCAAAATTAACAAAGCAATACTGCGGCGCTAATAATACAAGGATTAAACGTTATAAGCAATGAAATGTTTTCGCACTAAATTTTAATTTGAATTCTGTGTCTAGTCTATACAATTAGAGGCAGTGAAAGGGAAATGAATAAGAAGTATTGAAGAATAAACTGGCTATTGCGTTAAGAAGAGGATCAGAAAGGAGTAAAATTGGAACGAACTCACAAATACCGTATCCAAACACAAGGTAGCTAAATCTTTTCTTCGGAGAGCTGCGGACGCGGGGAATTTTTCGAAGTCGTTGAAATTCCAACGCACGCCACGTATGTACTTGTAGACTTTCACTATCTTCGTAATTTTTCCCAGACGTAAAATTTCTTATGTGTTGTAGACGCTAGTTCTATGTTGTGTTCCTTCGAAGGACCAGTTGTTGGCGCAGGTAGATGAAGCGGACTTCAATAATAGAAGAACTTATAAATTGGAAGACGTTTATTACATATACTAGATACAATGGTTACTGTAGGCGCCGGTCGCTCCAAGCGAACTGTCCCGGCGGTTGGTGAGCGCGGGCGCAGTGCCTCGCGCCCCGCGCCTTCCCCCCGCCGGCAACGGGTTCAATTACCGTTGCGCGGACAGAATCTGTTAGGGAGATTTTCCTTTTGTCGACATGTATATTTTACCTCGAGGTTATTTGCAACTGGCAGAGAGTCGTAATGAGCGTGCTCGGCTTTTTTATTTCGCATATAACAAAAGCGAATCAAAATATCATAGCTATAAAACCTTACCGCGACAACCATTTGTGTTAATTATTATTATTATTTGTGTAAATTTTAGTATACGACTTCACATTGGAAAATGTAGCCATTTTAGTATGTAATAGTAAAACCAATTTAATTCGCAAAGGGAGAGCATTAATTTGCTCTACATAGTTACGTCACGTAATTTTTTGAGAAAAACTTGTTGTCACAGTATTAACCGATCAATTATTATTGATTAGTGCATGCGTCTATATTTAGTTATTTTATATCTATCGGTGAAAATTTTTAATCGGCCTTATGCACCTATTTATTGTGTTAATTTACTATTTTTACTTAGTTATAAGTTTCCGCATTACTGTTAAAATAAAATAAAAACGTACACAGCGTTTGACATGAGATTTAGTGTATCATAAAACAACTTTACAAACAAATGATTACGCGGATGTGATTAATGTTTTTTACATTTAGTTATCTTTTATCTCTTTTAATTTCGAATTAAATTATCGTCGTATACAATGTTTAATTTTGAAAAAATAATATTATTCCAATTCCATATTATTACAATATATTGCAATAATATTCCAATTCCAATTCCATATTATTACAATATATTGCAATAATATTCCAATTCCAAGAATATTATTCCAATTCCAAGAATATTATTATTCTAATTCCAAGAATAAAAATAAATAAAATAAAATTTTTTGCCTATTAAGACAAAGCTGTATGTTTCTTGGCTTGGTGTCAATAAAAGACGGCACTTTGTACTCTGATAGGTATAATACATATGAACCAATAGTACACAAACAAAATACAACTGCGTATACGCCAAGGCGTCGTGGCGAACTGGCTGCCCAGCCGGTGAAAGGCGGCCGAGTGCCCGCGCTCCCTGCGCCCGCGCCCCTCGA
>DWEP01000001.1:0-13423 GCA_018247035.1 Pyrrhopyge crida | reverse complement strand
AGTTGCTTGTGTTAATTTTCTATCAGTATTTAAGTATCCTTCATAATTCTTTTTAACCTCTTGATTAGATTGACCTTGTTTTCTTTTTAATCAGTTATCATATTGACCATTAATAGCAGGAATACCATTAGTCAATAAATAAGTAGTTAATGGTTTTGATGATTTTGTTAAACTATCTGCAACTGGCATTTTTAAATTATCAATAAATAATCTTCGTTGTGGATATACTTTTTCATTTCATTTCCCTAAATTTTCAATAGGGCGACCAAAAATAACAGGGGCAGTAAAACCATTATTACCTAATAAAGTTAATTGAATACTTTTAATTCCATTATCCCCAACAAATTTTTCATTAATTTCATAATCTTTTGGAATACTTAAATCATCTCATATTATTTTAGGTATAACATAACCTTCACCTGCTGCTGAAAATTGTACAAATTGCTGAATAGTTTGTCCTGTAGTATTAATAAAATCTTTAACATAACTAAAAGTAATATTTCAATATACTAATTCATTTAGATCATTATATTTTGGTTGAGCATTTGATATAAACATTAATAAATTATCATCAACATCTTCTTTATCAGATTTTAAAGGAACTAAATAAAATCTTAAAAAATCTTCTCTTTGAAAATTATAAGTAGTTTCAACCGTAATTGTACGATCAAGATATCAAGCATTATATTCACCAAAGTATTCTTCACCACCTAATTTAGAAAACTCAACAGTATCATTAATATTAACAATATGACATTTATAAGCATCACCTTTAAATTTTCTTTTAATAGCAAAATTATCTAATGCTTTATTAATTTTTTGTAAATTAATAACATAAACATTAAAACCATTTTCATTATTAATTTTATTTCATACATTATTAACTGGATAATTATTATCGGGCTCTTCTTTATTAATAAAAACTTGTTTTGTTTCATCTCATAAATAAGTTTTTTCGGTACTAGTAATATATAAATAACTAATTTTATCTGATAAACTCTTTTTAAAATCATCAATAGAATAAGTAAATCATTCTTTTTCTTTTTGGAAAAAATCATAATTTCAAATATCAGGGATATGTCTAGATCTAATTTTAATAGCATTTTTTCATTGTGCTATAATTCCCTCTTTACCAGTAAATATTTGTGACATTTGTGTAAAGTTTTGTGGTACTCCATTATTAGGTTGAAAACCTTTATCAGTAATATTTACTAAACCAGTTTTAATAATAAATGGAAAAAAGAAATAATTACTTTTAATATCAAGTTCTAATTTAGTAAAATCTGCTCGGACACTATTATCCATTATTCTTTCATTTAAGTTTTTAAAAATACTATTAATATTTGGTACTTGCATTATTGTATATCTCCTTTGATATCTTCTTCTCTTGTTTGGTTATCATCATCAATATAACTCATTTCTTGCTCCAATTGTTCTTTTTGTTCTGTTTTAATTTCTTCATACATCATTCGTGCTTTTTTATTTGTCACCTTATCTTGTTTATGAATTGCTCTAACATGGGTAATAGTTCCATTATTTATTTGTCTATCAATTACCTCAGATTGAGTAATTTCATTAACTATTGATATATCTATAAATTCTAAGGTATAAGGTCTAATATTATCATTATTTGGATTATTATCATTTAAGTTATCTCATTTTTTATAATGTCTAAATATATAATCAAATAAACGATATAATTTTGGTAATCTTAATGATCGTTTTTGTAAAGTAGTTTGAATATCTAATTTATTATTCATTAAAGACTCTGTTTTATTTGTATAATTATTCCCTGAAAAATTATCATATTCATAACCAGCACCATTAAATATCATTTTCATTGAATAATCACTATCAATAGTTATTTCAGTATAATTTTGTTGAGCATGGATTAAACCCATTCCACTACTACCAGTTAAATTAGCATAACCTTGTACTGTACTAGTAATAATAGCATCAGCACTTACTAATTCTTCTGAACCTTTACCATTATCAACAAGTGAATGAGTAGTATCTTTTTGTCCAATAAAATGAGTACGATTAATAATTCTTTCAATTCTTTTATAGTAAATATTGTCTTGTACATCTTTAATTAAATTAAATACAGGTAAACAATCAGGGATAACATCTATTGTTGTTTTTGTACCATGCACTAATTTAGGTAAATTTGTAAATTCAACAATAGGTAATATATCAATTCCAGTATCATATTCCATTTTAGAAACTGGTCTTAGTTTACTTTCTAATTCTCCATAAGTTTGTCAAATTCCAATTTCTAAATCTTTTGCTGTATAGTAAGTTATTTTTGCTTTTCTAGGATAAAATTGTACTCTTTGATATCACATATAATCACTTTGTGCTGGTAATATTCACATTTCCGCATATTGTTCTATTTCTGAATATTTAGCAATACGAACATTTGAACCAATTGGAGCAACATCAATAGTTAAATCGCCAGTCTCTGTTTTTAATAAATAAATTACACTTCGACCATATAAACTATTTGCTAATTCATTTTGATATAACTTAGAATAAACATAGTTTTTTTCATATCATTCTTCTATTCAATCTTGCGTGTCATCATTATCACAATTAAACATTAAGCCTTGTCCAATAGTTAATGGAGCCGCTTTTCTATTAGCAATAATTCAAGGAATATCAATATAATATTTTTGTTCTTGTAATATTTTATATTTTCCTGTTTCTAAATAACTTAAATATTCAGGTTGTTTATTTATTTCTTTAAAATCTATTTCATTATTCATTTTTACACCTCTTTTTGTCATCACCCATTATATAATCACCATAAGGAGAGTGTCAAAAAATGTGAAAGTTATTAACATTAATTACTAGTATTTTAGAAAATCCAAAAATAGCAATAAGAATTATAAAATTATTAGAAAAATATGGTAATTCTAAAATAAAAGCAATTTTGCAAAGTATTAAAGATATTGAGCATCAATTAGCACAAATTCAATATTATTTAAACCCTAATATATTAAGTGATTTATTAGCAAAAATACCTAAAAGTTTAGAAATACAATTATTTAAAGATATTAGTTTTTTAGATAAAAATAAATATAAAGAAATTGTAAAATCATTAACACCAACAGAAAGTAATTGAACTATATTATCTAGTAGTTGATGTAAAAAGGGGTTTTTTCAAATAACTAATAAACAAAAATTAATAGGTAATTTAACTATTTTAATTCAATCAGATAATGATAAACAAAAAAGATGATATGGACCTTATGCTTATCCAAAAGTACATATTCAAGTATGACAAACAATGAAAGCTGCAACTGGTAAAAATGGAACTGGGGCAGGGTCAGTATTTTGAAATATGTGATTACATGTATGATTACGCAGTGAATTAAAAGAATATGTTAATTGACAAATATATACAAAACAAAATAAAGGTGGCGGTGATGTTAAATTAAGAGCAAGTCGTATTAATAAAAACCTATTAGAATTAAATAAAGAAATTAATAAATATAGTACTAATTTTTATAATACAAAAGATGCTAAATTAAATAATCATAAGCACTATATTGATAATAAAAATTGATTAAATCAACAACGAGAATATGCTACTAATTTAAAAACTGGTTATCAAAAATTACATACTAAAATAATATCAAAACCAAAAACAATAAATATTTATAAAGAACTTAAAAAAGGTATTAATGTAATTAAGTATCCAATAAATACTATAAAAAATAAAAAAATAGGTTAATTCCTATTTTTTATATACTATGAATTTTTAATTACTACATCAATCGGATTTGTTTGACCAGTAGCGTTATTTTTACCTTCAATTTGAACTTCAACAGTTTTATCATTTGTAATATTAATTGGTCAATCTTCACCTTTACTTTCAATAAAGTAATCAAAATCACTTTCAGTTAAAGAACTATTTACGGCTTTAACTGCTTTTAAAACAACATCTTTAAATTGTGGTTTTAATTGCTCTGGTGTTGCTTTTGTTGGGTCTGCAACATGAATGGTTGGTTTATCTAATTTATTAATTTTACTAATATTAATTTTAGAGTTACCTTTAATTAATATTTTTTTATCATTAATATTTTGATTATCAATAATACCAGCATTAATATGTAAATAAATATCGCCACTTACAATTTCATTAACCGGTAAATAAATAACTGATGAATTTGTTTGAATTGGATAATCATTTCTACCATCACTTAATAATATATTAGAACGCATAAATCCTAAAATTCTTTGTTTCTGTGGTGTAGTTAAATTACTATTTAGTATTTTATCAAATAATTTTTTAATCTCTGCTTTGTCAGGAGTAGATGGAGTAATTCCAAAGAATTCATAATATTTTTTCTTAACATCCATATTTAATGTTGTTTGATCTTCTATTAAGTTATTAATATTGTTAATAGTATTTTGCATTGCAGTTTTAAATGCAGGATTATAAAAATCTTTATAATTTGGATCATAATCTAATAATTGATAAGTTAATTCATTTTCTCATTCACCAGTAAATTCATTATATTTTTGTCAACTATCGCCAGTTGGATTTGAATTATCTCATAATCTAGCAATAGCATCCATTTGTTCTTGTTCGCTAAACATTTCTTTAACAATTAAAAAACCTAATTCTGGTCTTGTTAAAGCAGGTAATGAAAATAATACACGACTAGTAAACGCTGGTTCTTGTGTATCATTATCAACATAACTAATATTTTCAGTAAAAATAGTAATCATTGCGGCATTATCTCTATGAATAACTAATGCTTCTATTTTATTATTAATAGATAAATCAAAGCCACGAGTTCTATTCATTCCTTGTAAATTAACTTCTAATTGTCCATCTGATGTTTTACCATATAAAGGTTTAATATTTTGACCAAGTCATAATGATTTAGAAACCATATAACCTAAAACTTTATCTTGGAATAAAGTACCAGTCACCATTGTATTTGCTGAAATATTTTCACCTATTAATTGAGTATATGCTCGTGTTAAATCTAAATATGAATGTGGTTCTCAAATCATTTCTCAATCACTAGTATTTGTTCCAATTTGAGATGCATTAATTTTTCTTGTTTCATCTGTCATGCGATGTCCTAATTTATACATTAAATCTAATGCATCTTGTTGAGTTTTAATTTTAGTTGTATCATAAACAAAAGCATAATCTTTATTAAATTTAGATCTAGCAATATAATTATCAATTACACCTTTTAAAAAGTATAATTCTAAATTAAACATCATATTCTCTGTAATAGATCCTGTTCATTTTGCTACTAATTCACCTCGTAATGATGGGTCAGTATTTTTTAAACGAGATAAATCAAATCTTCTTCATTGTGTTTTTAAACCAATAGTATGATCAATTACTAAACGACCACGCTTAGCATTTTGATTTTGTTTTGGATTTCCTTTTTCATGGTTTCATTCTGAATCACCATAAAATAATCGTTCAGGTATTGTATAAATTGCAACTGCATAATCTGCACTTTCCATATTAGGACTTGATTGTGCTGTTGCTGTTAAACGATGAAAAGTATAATAATCTGGATTTGATAAAATATCTTTTACTCGCATTTCTTGTGCTGATAATAATAAATGTCCTTCTTTTGTTAAATTTGCTACACCATTACCAATAACAAATCCCTCATGTAATCCTATAATTGATGCCATATTTTATTTTCCTTTCTGATATTCTTTTTGAACTAATTTTTTAATTCTTTCATTAATAGGAATATTATGATTATCTTGTAAATTTTCTTTTATTTTTTGTGATAATTCTTCAATAAACATATTTTCATCTTTAATTTGAATACCACCCTTCATTAGGTTTTTCATATCTAATGTTGGTTTTTTCTCAATTAAATCTTTAAAGTTAGTTTTAATATATTCCATATCTTTACCACTATTTAATAGTTCTTCAACTAATTTACGATTTTCTTGTGGTACTTGTGATAACTCATATTCTTTTATTTTTGACTGATAATTATTAATTTGTTCTAAATATTCTTTTTCAGTTTCTGATTTTATACGAGTTTCTGCACTTGGTAAGACACTAGATAATACTTGTTTTTCTTTTTGTTCTAATAAAGCATTAATTTCATCTTGTGTCATATTTTCTTTATATTCATATTTAAAGTTTGACATAACTTTAATCCCTCCATTATTTTTTTATAGAAAATTTCAAAAACTATCGTCACCATCTTACCATCATTTTAATTTTTGTAAACTTGTGGATATTTTTTCTTAATTTCTTTTCTAGTTTCTTCAATACCTTTTTTAAAACCTTTTTCATATTGATCTAAATATTCTTTTTTATTATTAACACCATAATCATAAGTTTCTTTCATTAATTCTTGGAATATTTTAGTATGTTCATCACACGCAGGAACACCAATACCATTTCAATTTTTACTTACTTTTTTAAAACATTCTTTACCATCAATTATCATTCAACAGATATTTTTATCCATTCGCATTTTTTCAATATTTCTTTTAATTTGTTTTTTTGCCATAATTAATCTTTTCCTTTCAATATTTTCTCTGCAAATTGTGAAACAGTTTCTATTGCTGTATCTTTATCTACTTTTTTAATTTCTAAATCTTTAATAAATTTATTTTCAGTTCTTTCATAACTACCATTTGCTTTTAAATATGCTTTACACATAAAGATAATAATTAATCTACCAATAGATCAAATAATTAAAGGCATTAACCCTAAAATAATAAATACAATCCCTAATTTTCTTTTACGAATTAAATGATTACCTTGTGATTTAATATTTTTATCTATTTTAGGTTTACGACCAATTCACATTAAAATACCTTGAATACCTAATAAAGTAATATGTCCAAATCCTAAACCAATAATATTACTTGATGACATAATACTATCTCAACTAAAACCATCAAATTGACCACTTTTAACTGCTCAGGTTCAACCTAATGCAAAAAATGTATTGTAAAGTAATGCTCATCATAAATGAGTAAATCCACTCATAAATCTATCTCATTTAAATAATATATATTCTTTATAATTCTTTTTATCTAAATCAATTACATAGTTATTTTTATTTCAAAATGCCATAATTTTATCCTCTCTTTCCGAATTGTTTACTTAATAGAAATGGATTATCTAATGTTTTTATAAAATATTCCATTATATCCATAACAGCATAAGTCATAGCATCGAAACCATCATCAAATAATTTATTATCTTCTAATTTATAAGTAGATTTATTTGCGGGTGGTTTTCTTCATTCCATTTTTAACATATCCTTAAATAACTCTGGTGTTAATCGTTGACTAATTTGTAAATAATTCTTATTTAGCAGGATGATTATAGCATCAATTCTATCGGTTCTATATCAAACATCTTTAACAACTGGTTTAAATCTTAATCAATTAGCATCAGGGTAATATTGTCTACGAATATTATTTAATGTATCAATAGAAACTAAACCACCATTACCATAGTCAACATTTACATCTAAACCACCTTGTAAATAATCTCATTTTATAGAAGCAGTTATAAAAAAGTGTACTATTTCAAATAAAATCTTAGTTGTATCTTTATGTATCATTTCAGCATTACTATGCTTATATTCTGTTAATGGTGTCATTTTTTTATATTCTCTATCTAATCCCATTAAAATAGCATGAGTAGCATGTCCTAATGGTGATTCAGCATATCCTAAATCTAAACCTGCTTTAAAATTAACTGGTTCAAAATCATATAATTTACTAAATAAATAATTAGCAAAAATAGAACCATCTAATGCTCCTCGGCATTCCAATTCCTCATACCTCATATTTTTTAGGTCATTCTGCTTTTAATTCATATAATTTCATTAATTCATCATAATTTAAATTATCTTTATTAATTAAATAATTAGTATAATGATTAATTACTTTTTTATCATATGCTTTTTGACCTGTTTTTGGATCAATAACTGGAACTATTAATTTAGATATTTGCTCACCTTTACTTTCTAATTCTTTACGATTAAAAGGTAATAATTTATTTAAATAATCTATATGATCTTGATAAATACTATCAGGGTTAGTACTTGTAATTAATATTAATTTTTTATAATCACGAACTGCTTGCATAATTGCTTCTTTTTCTGATTTACTAAATTCATTAGCTTCTTCAAGCCAAATAATACATAAATCAGCACCATTTGCTCTTGCTGTTCCTTTACCTAATACTTGCGATGAATTACTTTTTCTTGCACCTTGTAATTTAATAAAACTACCATTAGGGAATGTTCAAGTTGGTTTATTAAATCTAGCATTATATTGATAATGTCCACCTTTTCATTTTTTAGTAGGATTAAGGATTAACCCAACTTTATCTAATGCATCTTGAATATCTTGTTGCATTTCAGCAGTATCAGCACTATTTAATCTAAAACCATATATTGCTATTTTTTTATCTTTATTTGCTAATACAACACAACTTAATAATGCTATTAATTCATCAATAGAGTATGTTTTACCCGCTTTCCGACTACCTGCTAAATTAATCTCATCAGCAATATATTCAGTATTGTTTAATAAGCTAATTACTATCTTATTAAGATAACTATATTCATATAACATTGCCATTATATCTTTCTCCCATCTGTTATGTTAATTACTGGGGGAGCATAATTTATTTCAGTTTCATTTTCACGGCCATAATACTGGGCATATACGGATACACCCCCCTTAGTTTCGTTTAAGAGATGTAATTTTATATTATTTTCTAATATTCTTATTTTCATTTTAAGTTCATTAAATGCTAATAAATTAGTGTCTTTTAAGGCATTATATTCATCTTCTTCTAAATTACAAAAGATTAATAAGGTTTCTTTTGTGGCAAGTTTGATATTATTTTCTTCACAATATTCATCAAATTTTATTAATTTATCTTTAATTTGCCGTTCTTTTACACTATTTCATCATTCTTTTGGTACCTTTTTTACTTGTAATTTACACTTTTTTACCTCTTTTTGCATCTTTTTACCTCGTTAAAATCGTCACCATCTTACCATCATCTTTACAAAAATAAAAAAAGACTTTTTCAAGTCTCTATTTTTAGTAATTTTTAAACAAGCGATTAAGGGTTAGTAAATCCTACTTGTATTAAATTACATCACCATTCTAACATCTTTTAATAAATTGTCAACGAAATTGGCGAGTAAATTAAATACGGGTTTTATAAAAACAAGAAAAAAACATCCTTAATTTATTGAACTAAATAACATTTGAAAATAAAAAACCGTATCTTTTTTATTCGCCCAACGAAATTTTAATTTTTAATGTATAAATATTTTAAGAAAGGGTTAGATTTTATGAAAAAAGAAAAGAAAAAATATAAACATACAGGTCTTGATCAAAGATATAATTTAAAAGAACATTTGGTAGCAGAAACATTTAAGAAAAAGAATGGTACACCTAATTTATCAAAAATAGCAAAAGTATTGGATAAAAGTCCTAACACAATAAGATTAGAAGTTAATAGACTTAAAGAAGAATACGATCCTGAAAAAGCAAATGATGATTATAAGAAAAAACGAAAAAAATCTATAAAATACACTACAATTTCAAAAAAAGTACTTAATTTTGTAAGGAAAATTTTAAGTAAAAAACGCTATTCACCGATGTTAATTATCTATGAATATGAAAAAAAGCATAATGAAAAGTTTCCATTTTCACATGTAACACTTTACAAATATATTGATCATGGGGTTTTTGATGAAGAAGATAATGAAATTAAGAAAAAATTACCATTTAAAGGTAAAAAGTTTAAAACAAAAAAGAGAAAAGATGATCGTGGTCAATTGACTAATATTAGATTTATTGAAGAAGCAGAACATGAAAAAGGAACTTTTGGTTGATTTCAAATGGATTGTATTGTTGGTAAAGACCATCAATCAGCTTGTTTAACTTTTACCGAAGAAAAGAGTTTATATACGATTTGTTTTAAATTAGACCACCACAATTCAGAAGAGGTTAATAAAGCAATTAAAAGTATTTTTAAAAATAAACTTTATAAAGAAAATATAAAAGGAATTATAACTGATAGAGGAAAAGAATTTTCAAACTGAAAAGGAATTGAAAAAATTACTGGAACTAATGTTTATTTTTGTGACCCCGGTAAACCAAAACAAAAACCTAAAATTGAAAGAATGAATAGAGATATTAGAGAATATCTTATTAAGGAAACAGATTTTAACAATATTACTCAAAAAGAAATTAATAAAGTTATGAAAATTATTAATGAAAAACCACGACCGAGTTTAGGTTGAATGTCCTCCAAAGAGGCATTTTTACAAAATATTCAGTAATTAAATTATTAATTTTAGATTTTTAACAAAAATCATTTTTCGTGATGCTGAAATAACTACATAATTTAAAAAAAAATATTTTTTTTGAAAAAATAGTTGCAATTTTTAATAAAAAATATATTATTGACTTAATAAGGGTTAAAAATCCTACTTGCATCTTTACTTTACACAATGTAGAATAAAGGATGAAGTAGGAAAAAACAACTCTTATTAAAGGGTTGTTTTTTATTTGAAATAAAACAACTCCTAAAAGGAGGTAATGATAATTAAACAACAAAAAATATGTGATGTTAATGATTGTTATAAAGCAATATCATTTATTACTGAAAAATTTTTATCAAATAAAGTTTTATGAACTTGTGAAAAGCACAAAGATTTATTAAATCAAACTAAAAATTGAAAACAAAAGCAGTTTTATCAAAAAATAGAAAATTCAAAAATTATCTTTGATTGAGAAACTGGTTTGTTAAAACTTAAATTTTATAAAACAACTTAATGTAGTGTGGAACAGTTATTTGTTAATAACTAAGTACTAAATGGATTGTTTATAATTCATTTTCCACAAGCCGGCCGAGGCAAGTACTGAAATAGTGTATGAGGAAAAATGTAAATCGGCGTTGGTTGTAAGAACAATTAAACGATAGTGGTGATAAGTGCAAGGTCAACATCAAACCACAATAAATATTGAGATGGTCACTTTATAAATAAATTTGCGTATAGCATTAGGCTCTTCAAGGTGCAAGTGAATTTATTTTAAAAACTGAACGCTTTGACCTGAAATGGTGCGGATGAAGAGGTGTATATACACGGCGTAACAAATTTACAAACAACTACAAAATGTAGAACATTGTAGTACTTTGTAGTTAATTGTAAATTCTAATCGCCACCGCTCACCCCCAGTGAAGCGGACGGCGTAATAAATAGATAAATACTTATATAACTAACTCTCGCTTTGGCACTTTCACTTGGGAGTGAGTGCCAGCGAGTTAAAAAGGAGAATTAAAAAATGACAGAATATAAAAGTAAATATATTAATAAAACTTGAAATGAAATAACAACATCATTTGATTGAGTTAATTGTCAACCTGTTAATTGTAGTATTAAACATCATAAAAATCATTATGATTTGCAATGTTTAGAATGAGCCAAAATGTACTTAAATTTATTTAAAAATAAGTGAGATGTTATTGTTTCATATATGCAACATTACAAAATTAACGATATTTTAGATTTAGCATCAGATGGATGAAAAATATTACAAATTGATAAAAAAATTAAAGGAATAATTTAGGAGGTTTATATGAAAAAGTTAAATAAAATTTGCATTAAACAAAAATATTGAGGATATTGTTCAAAATGCAATCAAGAAAATAAATTACAAGAATTAATACTACGTGCTTATCCCGTTTCATTTGAAGATATGACTGATGAACATTGAGCATTAGGTAAACAGAATTAGGAGGAATAAAAAATGAATAAAAGATACTTATTAGTAATTAAAAATAAATATAGCATTGATACTTTATCATTTTATACATTTGAAGAAGCAAAAATTACTGCTGAAAATTTAAGTTATTGTAAAACGACAATTATTGATTTAGAAGATAACAATATTAAATGACAAGGGTATGAATAATATGTGAAAAGATGAAGAAGGCAAAGTTTATACAGAAGAAGATTTATTTAATTTAGCATTAGAAGAATGTCATTCAGAAGAAAGTGCTTATGATTATATTGATAATTTAATTGAAGAAATGGAACTAGAGGAGATTTAATTATGGCAGATTTAAAATTAAATAATGAAGTTAAAAATATTACTTATCCATTTTATTTAAAAGGAAATGATTTTAAAGAATTAAGTTTAAAAGCATTAACAATTAAAAAATGAATTGATGAAAATGGACAAGAATTATCAGAATTTATATATCGACAACAAGCTTGATTAATAAATGGAGAATATAAATCACAATCACTAAAAGATTTAAAATTAGTAGTTTCAAAAATTGATTATATTTTTAGAGAACCATTAGAATTAATAAAATCTTTTAAAGATGAATTAAATTTTATTAGAAAAGATATTTTGAATTTAGAAAATAATATTAAGAATAATCATGATTCTTTAAAAAATAATGTTATTAATATTCAATTTCAAAAACAAAATGAAATTATTGAAACTCATAAAAAAGAACAATTTTTAGAAATTAAAAGTATAGCAAAACAAGAGCAAGAATTAAAAATTATTACTAGTAATTTTCGTAAAGATAAATTATTAATTAAAGATATTGAAATAATTGGAATTGATAATGATTTTTTAGAAAATGCTAATCAGTATGAATTAAAGCAATTAATTAAATATTTAATTGTTAATGAAAAGTTAATTAAAAACACAATTAAAGCACAATGAGATACAAATACTGATAATAAAGTAGTTGGTATTAAAGGAATAAATATTCAAATTAAAGGAGTGAAATAACATGGCAAATGAATTACAACAATATATTAAAGGTGCTATTATTAAATATGAATTAAAAGTTAATGATAAATATTTAAAAGAAAATATTTTAGCACTTGAAGAATTAAAAATGAAAAATGGTAATAGTTATTTACAATTAATTAATAATGCAGATAATGCAAAAATCACAGCATTAGGAATTATTAAATTAAGTAATAAAGGTTTAATATTCGGAAAAGATTTTAATATTATTCCATTTAAAAATAAATTAACAACTATTATTGATAGTAAAGTTTATTGTAAAAGAATTGAAGAAGCAGGATATAGTCCACGAAAATCAATTATATTTAAAGGTGAAAAATTTGAATGGGATGCTATAAATTCTTGTCCTAAAATTCATGAAATTAATTTTAATGCAAATACTAGTGATTATAATGAAATTATTGGTGCCTATGCTTTTGCAAAAGATAAAAATGGGAATTATCAAGGTATTTTATTAAGAAAAGCAGATATTGACCGTTTAAAAAATAGTAGTCCAAGTGGTAATAGTGAATATTCACCTTGAAATAAATGGCCAAAAGAAATGGTTGAAGCTAAATTATATCGTAAATTAGCCCAAGAATTAGGGATAGAT